>CM032228.1:46780000-47037500 GCA_019009955.1 Riptortus pedestris
ATTTTTATAAGTGCAAATAAAAGCTTATTTTCTCTAATAAAATATAATTCTAATAAAGATAGTATGTTTCAAATAAGTGATTAACATTGCAGGAACATTACTATTAAGAAATCAATAATTAATTATTGATAGTTTAAATGTCAAAAGTGTGTCAGTATATATACTGGTAGAGTTGAGTAAACGCATATTAGCAATCTTCATATTCTTCGTTTACTTGGAAATTCAAATCCAAAGAAAAAATACTTTTAATAAAAGATGTTTAAAGGTAATCAAAGTGAAATACAGTTCTTTGTATTAACTAATTATTGTTAAGGTATTTCCAAAGCGCTGCCCTTAAAATATTTTAAAATTTTTAAAAGCACCGTTTTGTAGTAATAATGTAATTGAAATAATACAGACATCCATATTTTATTTGAATACATGTTCCATTGCCACATGACATATTTAAATACATTTTTATTTTACAATATATACACGTTAATCAACCATGTAATCAAATATAATATAAAAAACAATAATAATAATAAAATAAGTAAAATAAATACAAATAAAATTAATAAATGAAATTTAAAAAAATAAAATTAAAAAAAAAAACAAAGCAATAAGTTAAATTCAACCAACGTTTAATTTGCGAGTCTATGCAAAGTAAATCTATTGAATTATAATTAACATTCCATATCTATATTTGTAGACGTCCATATTTGTAATAATAAAGTGGAATTCAGAGTTCTTCTAATCAGGAAGGAGGATTTTATTTTATTTTGTTTGATATATTTAGATCCAGAGTTATAAACATCTCTTTAAATTAGAAAAAAGAAGGTATATTGGATTTATCTATCATTGGATTTGCTTTGTTTAGGAAAGTTTACAATTCTAATATTTGTAAACTTGTATATATTATTGTATTTATAGGAGAGAGGAGTGAGACCAGTTTTTACTGGTGGTATTGCGTTTTAGCCTAGCTTTAGCCAAGAACGGCGCTACAAGGTCAACGCCATTTGGATGAAACTGGACAAGCGGCGAAAATATCATCAAAACTCTAACAACTTCATTGAAAATTTCGCTGTCAAGCCTTCGTCAACACTGAGAAAATTTCAAAAAGCCATTTGTAGACTGCCATGGATGGAAATTTGGAAGTATGTGAATTTTCGAAAGAATTAAAGTTCCATAATGAGGCCAACACTATATTTTATTCACCATCAGTGGTTTCTATTCGTAAAAGAACAAAACTTTGTTAAACATTTCGTATAAGTAACTTTTATATGGATATATCTGAACTTTATTAATTATTTTTTAAGAGAAATGTAGGTTTTTCTTCATAACCCTCATTAAATTCAATATTTTTCAAGGAATTAGCAACATTTGAAATACAAAAATCTATTGTTCAGCAGCTCACATAGAGTCAATGCCGGCACACTCCTTCGGTAGAAGGGAAGGCCCTGATGTTGTGGCATTGCCGACCAAGATAACTGTTTTTTTGTTGTAGTAGCTACTCAATTGATTCACGATTCTGAGTGGCTACCATCAGGACTGATAAAAGTCTAACCTCATCGCATCGTTAAATAATTGGTATCCCCGGTTATGAACTGCCAAGTACTTACGGGGTTTTCCTTCCTTTTACGTGCTTCACCAGTGCCACCTCCATACATTAGATAAGCGTCATGTATATATATATAAATATTACTTGAATCATACTTTAAATAATTAATTAATGTAATGTTTAAAATAACGTTTCAAAACTGTTGTAATCCACTATTTATTTGCAGAATTCAGATGCTCATTTTGTAACATCAAAAATTCATATATATATTTTTCATGACAACTTTCCATTTAATTTATTAAATATAGTCCAAATTTATCAATCAAAAAACTCATTAATTCGTCTCGATTTCGGTTCTTTATAGATAACATGAATTTGAAAAATAAATAATGTTTATTCTTCATTGTAATACAAAATTTAATCAAATATTAACTCTAATGTCTGTTAACGCTCTAGCGGTCGCACCTTTTTTGTTTAATCGTGAGCAAACTCGTTATTTAATCCTTTTATGTAAAAAGAAAGATCATGTTTTCTAATGGTTGAAATCGGACCAGTGGGAGGGGGGGGGGGTAGGCGAGAATTTCGAAAATTCGACATATCTCTGTTACTATACGTCGTATCGAAAAATTGTATAGAACTAATCTTATTGCAAATTAAATGTACTATAATTGTTATATACATGTATTCTCTATTTTGAATATTAACCGAGATATTTGCATTTTTATTATGTGTAACGGACGAGCTATGGTCGCTTCTAATCGTTCCCGCCGAAAGCTAGTTTGGCAGTTTCAGTAACTGTTGGGCACTCGTATGGAGATTTATCTATTGTTAATATCACGAGGTAAATCTGCTTAGTTTACGCAGCCCCTGCGTGACGGACTTTTTTTATTAACAAATAGAGAATTTGTCGTGAGATGTGTTTACGTGTGTTATACCTGCAGGTGTGAAATATGCTTAATTTACGCAGCCCCTGTTCGACGGGCTTTTCAAAAATTGCAATCAGTCATGATAAAAACCTGATTTCCCTTAAGAGGAATCTTCTAAAAACTTCCAACAATTTGGTATCAGTAAACAGGAGTTGTTTACTCGAGAAAGGGTTGGTATATTTATTTATTCTTATATATACGCATGTATCCAAGATGGGAAAATAAGCAGGTTTAAATTTAGTGTGGGGAGGCAGGTTCTGCGTATTATAAAGGAGCACATTTTTCTCGACGCGTAGCAATGGAACAATGGCTATGGAATAGAGTCTTTGTTTTCTAATCTCTTTCTCGTCTTTATTTTCCTTCTTTCCTTTTATTCTCAATTCATTGTTTGTTCCATCTTTGTTTCTGGTCGCCTTTTAAGTCAAGGGCAGGGCCGCTCTATTCAAAACAGATTCCGCTCCACACCTAGGTCATTAGGACAAACTTTCCTTTGGGCGTTTGTCTCCGGGAATTAGAACCGTTTTTTTTTTTTAACACTGCGGGACAACTTTTGCACACGATCTAATTAAAAAATAAACTTTTATTGAATTATTAGAAAAAAAAAATATTTGTTTTACACACGTTTACCCGTATCGCGCTCACAAATGATAAAGACGCTGGCTAAAAATAAAAAAATCACCATCTTCTTCCACACTCTCCGTCCGTCACGCAGTGGATGCGTAAACTAAGCAGGTTTCCTTCGTGACGTTTATCAATAAATAAATCTATATACTAGTAACACAATAGCACTGTCGTCATCAAGTGAATAAATACAAATGATATAAGATACCTCAAGACGGGAATCATCTGAAACGTAAACAAACAGTTCTGCCAACTCCTCACCGAAAAGAAAAACAATTACTGTAATATATCTGAATATAACGTATTAATTTGATTGAAAACTATTTACTATATCTAGTACTGTACTTTGTAATGAATCAGAATAATTGTTGTCTCAATCAATCAAATTTAAGTATTCCAAAAACTTAAAAGGGGGGGGGGGTCACCAGAACTTATTTGTGGGCCTCTCGTATAATAAATGTCTCTTGAAAACAATATTTGGTATTTAAGCTTCGAATGGTGTGGTTTATTACATAGTCGAGTATTGTTTATGTAGCATGAGTAGAAGTGAGTAGCGGTTTGCTGAAGGCTGAAAACTGAAAAATGCAAATATCTGTTAATATTCAAGATAGAGCGTACCTAAATGTATATAACAATATTTATTTACATTTAATTTTCTATAAGATTGATTCTATACATTTTTTCGATCCGACGTATAGATAGTAACGGACGACGTATAGAAAGTAACCTCCCCCTCCCCCTGCTCCGATATCAGCCGATAACAAACTTGATCTTTCTTTTTACATAAAACGACTAAATATCAAATTTGGTAACGATTAAACAATAATTGTGACCGCTAGAGCGTTAACAAATATATATATATATATATATATATATATATATATATATATGTAATTTTGAAAGGACCTCATTTTCGTCATCTCCTGGGTAGGAAATCTGCTAAAAGTTGGTAACGGAGTGCTTAGTAAGCTAGTAGCGTAAGCTTACAAGGGAGGGCACGGCCACCCCCCACCGATTTCAACGAACCTTATTCAGTGGTGCAGTACCTAATAAAAACCAATTCTGTTGAAGCGAGCGAACTCACGTCTCACGCTTTCGTCTAAAAAAAATGTTTAATTTTTCCTGAACGTCTTGAGTTGTTCCTAAGACGATTATTTCAAGGAGCCCCCGTGGCTGTCAAAAATGAATACATAAGTATATAACAATTAACAATAATAACTCAAATATTTTAATAATATTTCTAAACTTTTATTTAGCTTTACCCGTTTAATTGTTATTATTTTATTTTACAATTAATAAAGATATTTAAAATTTTCTAGCTCTAGACATAAACATATTCTAATTCATAATATATTAATAAATAAATAATAATATGTTATTATATAAATCTGTTAAAGAATATTTTTATGTCTAGAGCTAGAAAATTTTAAATGGATATGGATTTTTCATTAGAAACCACTTACCGTTTATTATACCGTACTCAACAATAGTCAGTCATCTGTTCTGCATAGTTCTCAGAAACCTGTGAAGATTAGACTTGCAATGAATAATTCAGTTAGTATTCAATTTTCCCAAGCAAATCCGGACACCTTAGCTAGTCCGTTTTGTTAATTCCGTGTACAGTTGTTTTTTTGCTCATGCTCGTCAACGGGCTGCTGATCATGGGACAATTGCTATCCAAGTAGTGTGAGAAACTATATATAATACGGAATAAATGTAAAGCCAATTAGGTAGTAAAAGATGGTGAAGGTTCATTTTCAGGTTTGGTTTTTTTTTTGCTAAAATAACCACTTTCACAGACAATATTTATTTTATACTGCAAAGTAACTGCCTCATCTTCAGTGATATATATATATATATATATATATATATATATATATATATGTACAAAAACTTCTTCTGGGTTGGAGCGTGTCTTAATTTTCATCGTTGCCGAGCTTTCGCACATCGTGTGATGGCTTCTTCAGGGCTGAGTAGAGAATGAGAGCATTTTTTTTTTTCTTTTTTTCTTTTTTTTTTCTTTTTTTTTTTTTTTCTGAGTCACAGCAAAAAAGATCTCTTAAAACGAACAAAAGAAAAAGAAAACAAAAGGCTGATGTTTCGTAGACACCAAGGTTGAGCCGAGAGGCCCCTTTTGCTGTATCAGTGATACTATTTTAAGGGGGAGTTGGGATTATTTATTTATTGTACAATTCTTTATTTTTGTGAACTTCTTTAGGGTAGCTGGTTTACCCTTTGGGTCTGATAGGGAAAGAAGGAGATAGGTGATAGAGATAGTAGAAGATGAGAAGACGAAGGAAAAGACTGCCGGTATTCCGGCAGTGACTAATCTAATTTATTTACATATATACATATATTTACATATTTACATTTGTATTTACAATGGTTGTTAATTGTTATTTGTTGAGACTAGGGTAAGGTTGTGACGTCAATGAGTTGAACTCTATTTCCTCGATTTCCTTGCCAGTTTTCAGGGAGGAGGGGAGGGACTATTGTTGAGAATAGTGGGTTGGGGAGATACTGGAGTGAGTCGAAGAATTTCACATGGCGCTTTTTGATCGTCTGTGCTATTGTTTCCAGCTCCAGTGTCTCCCTTATCTGTGCATGTTTGCTGCGTGCTAGGGAGGAGTGCCTGACGATTCTTCTGATGACTCCGTTTTGGAAAGACTGGAGGCTCCTTAGTGACGTTTTGGTCAGGTACCTTAGGAGGGGGGCGCCGTAGAGTAGAGCCGGTTGTAGTACTCCCCTGTATATTAATAGTTTGAGTCGGAGGCTGAGGTTTGGGGACAACAGGAGATGTCGCAATGAGGCATATTTTAACCTAGTGCTTTTTAGTTTCCGTTGGAGGTGGGTCGAGAACCTTAAGTGTCTGTTGACATGTATACCTAGGTAAGTAATTGTTCTTGAGATGGGTATGGTAGGGTAGTGCCGTCGAGTCGGAAGGAGGATGGTAGCCGCCCTTTACCAGGTTTGTGGAAAGAAAAGATCAGAACATCTGTTTTGGATGGATTTATATCAATGTTTATTCTTTGTAGGAGATCTGATATTTCTTGACACGCGTTGGAGGCTAGGGTGAGTGCTCGCGTCGGGTTAATGGAAGTGCTGAATATTGCTAGGTCGTCGGCGTAAGCGGACAGATGTACCTGCCGATGGTACTGACGGCCTACAATTTCGGCAGTGTAGATAGAGAAGAGCAGTGGGGCGAGGACGGAGCCTTGAGGGACACCGCACGGAATGGGGTGGGATTTTGAGAGGCTTTGTCCTACTCTAACCTGGAAGGTCCGTTTTTGGAGGTAGCTATGTAGGATATTGTACAATTGTTCCGGGCAATTGTACCCCCGCAACTTAGCCAGGAGGGTGTTGTGGTCAACCGAATCGAGGGCCTTTGTACAATCTAGGGATATGAGTGCCGTGGCTTCGTTTCTTCGGAGTGACGTGGTGGCATGGCATAGTATGCGGGCTAGGGGGTGTAGAGTGCAAAGGCCGGGCCGAAAACCTGACTGCTCAGCGGGGATGATATTTCTCCTCTCACACATATCTGTCAGGTATTCGTGGATGACTTTCTCCAGTACCTTGGAGATATGTGAGAGTAGGGAGATGGGCCTATAGTGCTCGGGTAGGGAGCCGTTTTTTGAGGGTTTTAGAAGTGGGACAATGACTGCGTGTTTCCAACTGGTGGGGAAGTGGCGGAGACGGATGCAGGAGTTCAAGAGGTGGGCGAGGTATGCTAAGGGCTTACGTGGCAACTGGCGCAAGAGGATATATTGTATCCCGTCCAGCCCAGGGGATTTACCTCCCTTGGTGCGTCTGAGAATGGCAGTCAGCTTCTTCGGTGAGGTGTACATGAAATTACTTTCACGTTCCTCTCGAGGAGCCTCCTCTGAGTTTGTAGCTCGGGCTTTGGAATCTGTTGCCAGAAATTCCGCCAGCTGTTCAGCCTGGTCCTTGGGGTCCATCACATGTCTGTCCGCTTGGAGAAGAACGGATCTCCTTTTGGTGATCCTGGTCTTAACCAACTTCCAGAACTTGCGGTGGTCCCCATGGGTAAGGCGGAGGGTTTCGTGCCATTCAGACGTGCGCCACTGCCTTAGCAGAGAGCGGATCTGGGTAGTTAGTGTGTTGATGACGGGTCGCAGCGCGTTATTTCTGGTTCTGAACCATTGATTTTTAATGTTTTTGCGCTGGCTGATTAAAGCTAATATATGCTTCGGCGGGACTTTAAGAGAGGGAGGTTTGGGCGCAAATTTTGGGATGGCTTGGTCAGCAGCTGAGATAATCAGATCTGAGAACTCTTTAATGCTGGTTTCGAGGTGGTCGGTGTCGCTATAATGGGCGAACACCGGTGTAGTTTCGATCATGAGCGACTTGAATAGTTTCCAGTCGGCCTCGTGGTACGAATATCTAGTCTTTTCGGGGACAGGAGGGCGACCGAGCAGTTCATAGAACACTGGCCGGTGGTCCGACGTGATGAAGTCCAGTGCGTTACAATTCACCACGACGTGGGGGATTCTGGTTAGCAACAGGTCTATAGTAGACACTCTGGTGGGGGTGGCTCTAAAGGTATGGGCATTGGGATGCACGACGGTGAAGCCTGTTCGTGCTATCGCAGTGCCGGACTTGGTGGCATGAGCGTTGTTCCAGGACGGATGTCTGGCGTTCATGTCCCCAATGAGGAGGTGATTTCTGTCAGCTTGTGCGATGCTTAACAGTCGGTGGAAGTCTTGGAGGTTAGCATAGGGCCTGCGATAAAGGCCGGTGACAGGATAGGTGCGATTATTAAGTTTTACCAGTATAGAGACGAGGTGATATTGTTTATGGACTGGGGGGATGATCGGGTCTATCACCTTGAACGGTGTGCCCATTTTTATGAGTATTGCTACTCCTCCATTCTTATCATTGGTTTTATCGTCTCTAATAGTGGTATAACCTTTAATCGCGAATCTATCCGAGGGTTCGAGGTGAGTGTCACACAACACCACGATGGTTGGCGATGCAAAGATAAAAGAGTCTCAAGCTCGGACTGGTGAAATATAGCTCCATTTATATTGAAATTAATAATGGAGTAGGGACGGGTCATTTTTTAGCTCGAGTTTCAGTGAGTGCTTCTATTAGTTTGCTGACCAAGTTTGATAATTTGTTAATTGACGATTTTAGGTCATTGACCCAGGTTGGTTCAGTTTGAGTGGAATGTGTGGGGGGTGTTTCTTGGTAATATTCGGGGTAGGTCTGAGCAGCAGGTTGGTGAGAGGAGGACTGGGCTGGTTGCCTGAATAGGGTATGGGCCGCTGTGTTCCTTCTATTCCAGGCATTGGAGGTAGGGGCAGGGGCAGGTACATAGCGCTGGGGTTGGGACCGGGCTTTCCGGGCTTCTACCTGGTTTAGGAGTTCTACCCTTCGGGGACAGGCCCTAAACGAGGCGGGGCGAGCTTGGTCACAGTTGGCGCAATGGAGGTGGTTTGTTTCCCTGGCGCAATTCGCGACGTCGTGTTCGCCCGCGCATCTGACGCATCGCGGGGGTAGGAAGCAATAACGCTTCGTGTGCCCGTGTCTTTGACAGCGATGACACTGTGGGATTTGTTGGGAAGGGAAATATTTCTTTACTTTGACAATGATGTTGTCTATTGCACGGAGTTGGTCTATGTGGGGCTTTGGGTCGTAGTGGGGCTTGAAGGTGACAAGGATCGGTTCAATGTCTGTCCTTCTTCCTGCAGGGTCGGTATGTGTGAGTCTATCTATTAGGTCGTCATGTTTGAGGGCGGCCTTTACATTTTCTAACGGGTGGAGCAAATCTAGCCCGTGCATGAGATATTTTACGTTCCTGGGGGCCCCTTTCGGAGCGAATGTATAGTATTTAACGTCATTTTCGGGCTTTCGGAGTGTTTCGATTATAGTATTGTATGTGGAGAAGTTGGGGGCTAATATTTTAATGTCTTGTCTTGTTGTACGTACTGTGAAATCTAGTTTTACTAGGCTTTTTAGGTGTAGGGTGAATTCGGAGGGTTCGTAGTCCACCCTTGAGACAATGATGGGCGGGGGGAGTACTACTTTGTTTGTGTTAAATGCATTAGGTTGTGGGTTGACGGGGCGCTCTTGTGCATTTTGTAGTGGGGCAAAAGAATTTGATGTGGCGGTGCTGGTGCTTGGGCCAGTGTTTACTACGATAGGTGGTGGGCCAGTTCGCCTGGTTTTCCCTATGTTGACAGTGGTGAAGCCATCTTTGTCAAGGGCACGTTTCCTAGGGAACCCTGTGTTGGGGAGGGGCTTTTCTGTTTCCATAGGGGTGTTTGAGTCATTTTCGGGGGATTCTCGTTGTGGGGAATTTTCTGTTTCGGAAATTGGTAGGGGGTTGTTTAGGAGCTGTAAGAGCTCTTCATCAGGGATTATGTGCCCTATATATTTTAAAATGGCTCTGGCTTGGGGATGTATCGACTGATAGAGTTCAAACTCAGTGGCGTCACTGAAGGTGGTGCCAGCGGGGGATACTAGTTCCTGAGGGGAACCGTAGGGGTCCATGGTTGGATGGCTCTGACAGGGGGCGTGCGAAAGCGTGGGGACTGTTACAGAAAAGGGCCTCTCGGCTCTTACCTTAGCCGAGGGTTTGGCCAGAAGGGCCCGCAAAAATACCCCGCCAGCTCCAATACTCTTGGTCTCCCGGGAGACACAGCTAGGAAACGCTGGGGTGTAGAAGTAATCAGCTACTCTCTTCTTCGCCCTTCTTTTTCTTTTCTGGTGAATGAGAGCATCTTGTAATCCAGTTGGTTTTATACCTGCCGTGGTCCGGGTCTCGGTCGGAGCCTCCCTTCCCATTGGTTGATTCTGTCTCCCGGCGCTGGGTCTCCGGTGGTGCTTGGGCTTCGTGGTTGCTTGCTGTTGGTGGGTATCGGGATCCTCTTGTCGTGCAATGCTGGTATCCAGTTTTTACTTAGTCTGTATCCGTCTTCTCTGTTGATGTTGTTGGGATTTTTGATTTCCATGGCTTCTCTTATCGTGTGTTTGAAGTGATTGTTTTCTCAGGCTAGGATCCTGGCGTCTTCGAATTGGATGTGGTGGTTAGTGTTTGTGAAATGCTCTGCCAATGCCGACTTCTCAGTGCGTTCGTGCTTAATATCTGCCACATGTTCCTTGAGGCGAGTTTCTATGGTTCTTCCTGTTTCCCCGATGTATGCCTTCCCACAGGAGCATGGAATGTTGTGGATTCCTGAAGTACTGAGTCCCAACTTATCCTTTGGTTTCGGAAGGATGTCGGCAATTTTCCTATCCGTGCCATAGGTTGTTCGAATATTGTTTCTCTTCAAATATATATATATATATATATATATATATATATATATATATAAAAAACATACAGCACTAAAAAATAGTTTAAATATGAAGAAGAATGAATATATAGGTATTCCCTTGAATATCGAATTTGCAGTAGAATTTATATGCGTATTGAAGCAGTGGTTGTCTTTAATGAAAATATCTTGAATTGAGCCTGTTTTATTTCTTTAATCTTAGCACGTTATCTTCATAAAACATAGTGAACATATCATACAGTTTTCGTACACTTTCAGTCATTGTCGACCCCCAAATTGACTCCATCACCACAACAACAATTACATCTCCAGAGCTCTATCAAACACTCAAAGAAGATGTTGGTAAAAACTGGCGACAAATATTGAACGAAATCCAGAAAACTAAGCTAAGAACTATTAAAATCTCCATCCGTCCACGTAAATATTCGAAAAGAGACAACAGAAGAGATGAAGGTTATCTTATGACAAAAGATCAACCCCCGATTTGTGGGAAGTGTAACAGACTTGACTATCTACCACATATTATTGGAATGCCCTAAGTATACAGATATGCAGAATGCAATATTTCCAATAATATAGCAGTGGCCCTTGGAGATGAGCCCAAAGAGCTAGATAAATTGTTTAATTTTGTGAAAATTACAAATTTGTATAAAGTTCTTTGTATCCTCGTTTATATTGTTAAGGTGGCGATATGGTTGAGGACGTGATTACAATACAGACTTACAAAATTACAGTATTGACAATTTAACAACAGGGCGATGATAACCTAGTAGTGTTTCGCCCTATATCCTTATGAAACAAACAAACCAACAGTCATAGTCGCCCTAACTCGGCATGCTTTTAAAATCTGTTGCAGGACTACGGCTGTATGATCTACCAATATGAAGTAGGATGCACATTAAAGCTGTAGCCAGCTTGCCCATGCCCTCTAATGCCTTTGGGTAGTGTAAGGACGTTACGGGTTCCTGAGAGATGACGCTCTAAAAACTTCACTTTTCCTAATGCACATACAGTGCGATGGTACTGGATTCAGAAGCAAACCCTTACTACCTCCCTGGGAATGTGGGTTTCCTGTTGACAGGGCCAATCAACAAGTGTATCCTGCTGATTTATCATCAACAACAATTTGAAGAGCTAGAACGGAAATAAGTATTTAAGAGCTACAAGCAACAACCGAGATTAGCAATTGATTGCACTCATTGTATTCAAATTCTAATTGACTCTAATCACATGCATACATTAAACAACTTAACAACTGTGCGATTAAGCAACAATTGCGCTTTTCATTAATATTTTTTTAAGTTGTGTTTTAGCAGATTTCCCTTAAGGGAAATCAGCTATTGAGGTCGTACTCATGACGCGATTTTCGAAATTTTTCTTCAAATGTCCATCGATCCTACCTAGGAGATGACGAAAATGAGGTCCATTCAAAACTGTATATATTTGTCTGTTACCGTTCTAGCGGTCGCAGTATATGTTTAATCGCTACCAAACTCGATATTTAGTCGTTTCATGTAAAAAGAAAGATTAAGTTCGTTAACGGCTGAAATCGGACCAGGGGGAAGGGGGAGGGGGGTTTAGAGGGGTAAAATTTTGAAAATTCGAAATATCTCCTTTACTATACGTCGGATGAAAAAAATGGATAAAATCAATCTTATAGCGAATTAAATGCACTATAAATATTGTTATATACAGTTATTTCCTATCTTGAATATTAACTTAGATATTTGCATTTTCTAGTTTCCAGCTTTGAGCAAACCCCCACTTCTACTCATGTTACATAAACAATACTCGGTTACGTAATACACCACATCATTTGAATTTTAAATACCAAATATTGTTTTCAAGAGACATGTATTTTACGAGATGCATGCAAATATGTTCTGTTGGCTCCCACCCCTCCTTAAGTTTTTGGACTACTTAAATTTCATTGATTGAGATAAAAATTATTCTGATTCATTATAAATTACAGTACTAGTTATAGTAAATAATTTCTGATTAAATTAATATGTTATATTCAGATATATTACAGTAATTGTTTTTCTTTCCGGTAAGAAGTTAGCAGAACTGTTTATTTACGTTTCAGATGCTTTCCATCGGCAGGTTTCTTCGTTTTTATTCACTTAATATTCATGCTGGTGCTGTGTTGCTGGTATGTAGATCTATCTATTGTTTAAGCCCACGCGGGAAATCAGCTTAGTTTACGCAGCCCCTGCGTGAAGGACTTTTTAACTATAACGAGTCAATATTTAGTGTCACAATGTAATGATGAGCGTTACAATATTTAGATGTATTTCACCGGGCTAAAAGAAATCACCCGCATTAAAACTGAGTTATAACCGCAACTCATATTTTAATAGAGGCATACCAAATGTGAGAAGAGGTAATAAATCACAATGTGTTATTATAGGCAACAATTAATCTATTATAGTTGCGCCACAAAAAGGTTGGGAGACCATTTGAAGAATGCCACTTGATGAATGGATTGTGGAGATGATTCATGTCTTCTCCATCCATCTGGGACGAATCTCTCAAATGCTTTAATCTCCCACATCCATTCTTTCCCTTTTAGGTTTTTTTTTTCTTCTTCAATTTTTAATGCGTTTTTATTTCTTCTGCCATAGCGTAACCCGTACTAGCAAATATTCTACAGAATAAGTCAAATTCCACTAGGTTTATAGGTTCATTTTATTATGTTTTTTTTTTAAAAAATAAATATAAATTACAAAGGTAAACGATTGATCTTAAGTACTGTGTAGGGAAAATTGCACTTAGAAATTTAATTTGTTATAAAACGCAATGTAATTATTAGATTTTTGTTTTAGTTCTCAAATGACATTAATTTGTCTTTATCGACAAATAAACTCTACCGAGATAATACTTTTTTTTTTTTTTACGTATTTCCTCTACATAGTAACCCTATGAGGAGGGATTTTATTTTCAGCACATCCCATGCATATTTGCATTATATGTGCATTTTGTCAAAACTTTTAACAATTTTTTATATATTAATTTACATACATATCAAAATGTAAATAATGATGAGATGATACCTTTTAGTTTCTATGGTGACTATATAATGTACACCAAATAGAATAACTATTGTAGATAACATTGAATAAATAGATAAATGAATAAAATAAATAAATAATAGATAAATGTTATTTTGAAAAATTAATGATTTATAGAGCATAAACACAGTATACGGTATGGAAGCAATCAAATAACAAATATTTCGTGAAACAAAAAATGTCTGTCATGCAGGGACTGCGTTAATTAAGCAGATTTCTCACGTGCCTCACGTATTTGCACTTATCTCCAAACGTAAAAGTTCTATGAAAACAATATTTAGTATTTAGGCTTCAAATAAAGTATTTCATAATATAACAGTTTATTATTAATATGACGAGAGTAGGATTGGGGGATTGCTAAAGGCTGAAAACGAAAAAAAAGAAAATACCTCGGTAATCAAACAACATTCATAGAACATTAAATTTGCAATAAGATTGGTCCTATTCACTTTTTCGATCCAAAGAATAATAACGGAGATATTTAGAAGTTTCGAAATGCCCCCCTCTAAATCCCCTACCACTAGTCCGATTTCTGCCTTGAACGAACTTGATCTTTGTTTTTTATATAAAACGAAATAATATCGAGTTTGGTAACGATACAATAAAAATTACAACCGCTAAAGCGTTAACAAACAAATATATGTATATATATATATATATATATATATATATATATATTTATATCATTTTGAACGGATCTCATTTTCTTCATCTCCCGGGCAGGATTGATGAATATTTGAGACAAAATTTTCGAAAATCGTGTCACGAGTACGACGTCAATAGCTGATTTCTCTGAAGGGAAATTTGCTAAAACAAACATGAAAAAAACTTTTCTGCTATCGTTATAATGACAACCAAGTGGATTTCCCTTATTTTGTATACTTGTGTAAAGAAAGATGACCATCTAAAAAATACAGTAAAGCTAAAAAAAGAAATAAAAAATTTTTATATCACCTCATTTCAACTTTTTCATGTAGAATACACATCTATATCGGACGAATGTATTTATTTGATTGCGATCAATCTTCGAACTCAATTATTCTGTCAATTGTAAACTCGGGGCCATATTTTTTTCCTACGACATTTCTGCATATTCAAATCTACCTATAGACGTAGGCGAGACACCTTGACGTAGAAGGTTTTCCGAGAACGTGTGATTGCTTTGACTGAACACACCAGTGGGATGGATTTTATGTGGAACCTGATAAGATCAGATACCTACATACGCCCCCAACAATTTTTTTTTTAAATTCAATATAGATATATGTTCTTTTATCGTTCTGAATTTCGAAACTTATTACTTCCATGATTTTATGATTTTTTACAGGGATACGTTAATGAATTAAATTTTAAAGTGATTCACACGCCCAGGATTTGATTATTGGCATTTTATAAAGCCGTTTAAAGTGTAGCATAATACTCTTTTAGCAAATCTACTATTCAATACCTCAAATTGTAATATCCCGCAAATTTCTCCATTTATCCACCCTATATATATATATATATATATATATATATATATATATATATAGAGAGAGAGAGAGAGAGAGAGAGAGAGAGAGAGAGACAGACAGACAGACAGACAGACAGACAGAGAGAGAGGCGATCTTAGACCTATGATTTGGAGAAGAATTAAATAGACGAGATAGAGTGTTTCGAATAATAATTGAGTTATTACCTAATGTATAGAACAACTAAACTAAGTCCTATAAAATTATTCTCTTTGAATTGTAATAATGGAGATATTTTGAATTTTTTTATCCTCCCCTACCTTTTCCTGGACCAATTACCCTTAGAGAACATGATTTTGAGAGCTGAAATTGGCAAACTTCGAGAAATTTATGCATGAAATAAACATTTAGGTTTCTAGAACGTAAAATCTTAATTAGTGACTTCATTACACAATGTGTTTGATTTTATCTCACATAAAAAAAGGTCCGTTGTAAACAATATTTGGTATTAAGCGTAGAACAAGAAATATATTTGCTCATTGTTAATGTTTAATGAGTAGAAGCGGGGTTTACCTAAAGGCTGTCATTTTTTTTTAAATATATTTGAACTCTTTTAGGTGGAATTACCATATACGAGAAAAATGTATAGAACGACGATTATAAAGAATTATATAAGCAACGAGATTGGTTATGTAAAATGTATTAATACGACCCATATTAACGAAGATATTTTGAATTTATTTTTGTTTGGTCTTTTAATCCCCACCCCCGACCTCCTCCTGCTCAGATTTCTCATCCCTCTTAGTAAGATTGTTAAACATTTGTGTACGTTTTTCGAAAACGTGTGTGCAATCTCAATAGCCGATTTCCCGTAAGGATATACTTCAAGACTTGATTTAAATTTCGCTTGACTACAAGAGTACAAAGAGGTGCAAACATAGAAAGAATTTAAATTTCTCCTGTCTCGACAGTTGTATCAATGCTCAACATTTAGTTATGAAAGCTGAGGAAGTTACAGGCCTCCGAATAAGAGATAATCTCGGTTCAAAAGAATGATTATCAGCAAAAAGGCCTGATTATTCTTAAATGGAGAAACTTGGGACGAGGACAAGAGCCCATTACACGACTCTTACAAAACTGGTAGCAGCTGTGCCAATTTAAACCAAAAACCACGAATAGCGAAACCTAACGCAGTTTTGGCGTTAAACGACAGATACGTGCCTTCGAGCTAAAGCAGGCTTCGCGACCGGTTTAGAAGTTAATTCCCTAATAGAGTACTCTCAGCAAAATGCCGAGTTCATACTGGACTTTCAATTTTCAAAGGAATTTTTTAATGTAAAGGGAAAGGCACAGTTGGAAGTCCGATGAACGCAGGTCGTATTAAAAGTTCGAATTATGTCTCTCGAGCTTACATCACTTATACTATAGAAAGTGCTACAGTTTTCGAATAAAGGCATAGCGATAAGAAATGACAGCAGTTGTAAGTGCACCTACATGATCTCTCACATACATAGCATATCAAACTTAGAATTATTCTATATAAATAAATGGTTTGTACCGTCAGTATAAACAATACTGTTGTCATTCCTGGTGGCCACTGACAGACGATCGAGTACAGCTGGCTTTGTGATTTCGCTGCAAAGATGACAATCTTGGGTACTCTAAAAGAGTCTTTGCAATGGTGTTCTGATTTTTTAATATGGTGTAGTTTCCAGGACATGAAGACATTAGACGAAGCTCTGGAGTAGATAAACTGATGAAAAAAAAAAAAAAAAAAGCTATTATAAACCATAATGTAGGCATAAATAAACTAACATTAGTCGACCATATAAAAACTGCTGCGACGACTGAAAAGAGATAGTCACAAACGGTTAACAATAAACTTCCTGAAATAACGTGTACTATCCATACATAACACAACAATCACAAAGTATTTGGATGTAGAGAGCAAATTGAGCTTACTCAGTTTTGGATTGGACGCACTTTTTTTACACATTGCTTCGCTATGAACAGGAAAGAGGATCCTATATTTAAGAAGTGTAAGTAATGCACCGCTGACTATTAAAAACTTGTTGACTGACTGCAGGATAAGTACAAACATACAACTACTACATGACTTGCACGACTTACGAAATGATGATAAATTACTTTCCTTTACTTTACTTAAACTACGAGTAAAAGCAGTAATAGTCCATTTCCTGGCATTTTAGAAAGGAGAATTACTTGTATTTCATTTTGGCATGTAGGTAACGTTCAGGAAGCTAGACTTTTGAGGTGAGGTCAGCAACCCTACTGCTAGTTGTCAACCTCCCTATAAATGTTGAACTTTCTAGTTTATCACACTTATCTCTCATTATAAATTCACATACACAATATATATATATATATATATATATATATATATATATATATATCTTATTGTTCAAAAAAAAGAATTCATGGAGGATATATATTTTTGTAAGGGTGCAGCTTAATTTCAGCTTTATTTTCTGCATAGCTGATAATTAATTATTCGGATTGAAGCTTTGAATATCTATGTAGATAAGTCCAGTATTTTTATTTCGTCGATCTACAGCCTTCTAGAGTATCTGTGGCAGCTGTTGCAGGTATAGCCCCCCTTGTTCGAAACAGGAGCCCCTTCACTTTTCAATCCTTAATTTCTTATTTTTTTAAACAATATTCATAGCAGAGTTCGTAGCAAAATGCCTTTTCTAAATTCTCTTCCTCTGCTTGTTACCTGTTTTATTCCAAAACGGAATATCGGTTCTAGGATTATACCTTTCTTTTTGTTCCTTTGGATGACTACATTTTCAGCTCTTCTAGTGGATCCATCTGAAGAACGTCATGCTAACTTGCTCATTCACCTACCGACCCTGAAGCATTCATTCAAGTATTGTGCAATCTGGTAACGTACTTTATGTTGACGGGAAATGAAAAATCTGTTCACCCCGTTGGCAAGAGAACATGAGTTCGGGTTTCGGTCTTCCTGGAATGAAGACAGCATATTGTTCCTAGGTTCCTTCCTGGGACAGAGCCCACGGGAACAATGACATTCATTTTAGCAGATTTCCCTTAGGGGAAATATCCTATTGAGGTCGTACTCATGAAAAATTTCCACAAATGTCCATCGATAGGACAAGACGAAAATACGGTCCGCTAAAAATTATATATATTTGTATGTTACCGCTCTAGCGGCCGCAATTTTTGTTTTATCGTTACTAAACACGATATTTAAGCGTTTTAAACTCGGTGTAAAACTAAGGATCAATTCAGCGGCAGAAATTAGACCAGTTGGAGGGGGTTTAGAGGTGGTAAATTTCGAAAATTCAAAGTATCTCCGTTATTACAAGTCGGATAGAAAAATTGTATAAACCCAATATTTTTTCAATTTTAATAGTCTATAAATGTTTTTTCTATCTACGATATTGACCGATGCATTTTTTAGATTTCAGCCATCCCACGTTAAGAATAAGTAAGTGAACCCCCATTCCTACTCATACCATATTAACAGTAAGCTGTTATATCATAAAGCCTTTATTTGTAGCTTAAATACGAAATATTGAATTTTCACTTTGTGAGATATATTTAAATACGTGGGAAATCTGCTTAGTTAACGCAGCCTCTGTCTGTCGAACTTATTTATAGCTGTAGACTCTCTGAAGAAGAGAGACCTTTCATGTTACTGCTTGTCGAGTCATTGAAAGTTTTAGCAGATTTCCCTTAATGGAAATCTGCTATTGAGGTCGTACTCATGACGCGATTTTCGAAATTTTTCCTCAAATGTCCATCGATCCTACCCAGGAGATGACGAAAATGAGGTCTGTTCAAAGCTGTATATATATATATATATATATATATATATACTAGCTCAGATACCCGGCTTCGCCCGGGAATTGATTTGAGGCTTAATGGTGATGGTATTTTTTTTTTTGGCAAGGCTTTACTTTGCACACTATTTTTTTGACTATTTTGACATTTACCCGTCCCAGTGTTTAGGGTTTACACCCGTTGTTGGCATTTGTTAATAATAAAATTATTTTTTTATGTAAGACTTCACTGTCCTCCATATTGTCATATTTCCCATCTCCTGTGCATTATGCGTAGATTTCAGTTATTAAAGACAAAATATTAACGTAGATTTGAATTAATTTTCCCAGTTGGGGTACCTGATAGTTCAAATAGGAATGAATTGTTGAGCATATCAATATTTCTACGCAAATTACTTGCTCCACACATTGTTCCCGGAGAAATGTATAAAACAAAAGTTAATCTAAATAACAAAGTAAACAACTTTTGTTATGTGCATGTTTGTCGAAAAACAAATAGACAATGAAATATCGCGAATTTTTATTTCAGGCCTCCCTTATAACCCCCTCTTCCGTTCTGACCTAAACATTTTAATATAGCTTATAATCATGAAAGAATTAATGCTAATTGGCATACCGAGTTTTGATAAGTTCGGTTCAATCGTTAGTGCCCAATAAAATAGTTGACTCCCGCTTTAGTTTATGGTGTATATCTCGTTTACACTTTGTTAAAAGACAAAAAATGAATATCACAAAAGTTACTCTAAATAACAGAATAAACAACTTTTGTTATGTTCATATTTGCCGAAAAACGAAAAGAAAACGAAATACCGCTATTTTAAATTCAGGCCTCCCTTAAAACCCCCACTCCTGCCCGTCCCTAGAAATGTCGGTATGGCTTATTATAATGAAAGCGTTAGTGCTAATACACATACCGAGTTTTATTTATTTCGGTTGGGTCTTTTGTCCCAAATAAAATTGTTTACTTCCAATACGCTATAGGTTTTAGCGTATATCTCGTTTATAATTCAGTATACGAAGAAAGTGTATATAAGAAACGTTACTCTAAATAACAAAGTAAACCACTTTTGTTATTTTCATATTTGCCGAAAAACCAATAGGAAACGAAGTATCGCTATTTTTAATTTCAGGCTTCCCTTATAACCCCCACTCTTGTTCATCTCAGAGAAGCCTAAAGTCTAAGTTGGGTTAGTAGTAATATACATACTAAGTTTCAAAAAATTCGGTTCAGCCGTTTATGCGTGAAAGGTAACAAACAAACAAACAAACACACACGAAAGAAACAAAATGCAGTTATGGTGTCTATGGCATGTGAAACGAAAAGTTATCGTGAAAAAAATCAATGTACAGACAGAGGTTACAATTTTATATATATATATATATATATATATATATATATATATATATATATATATATATAGAGAGAGAGAGAGAGAGAGAGAGAGAGAGAGAGAGAGAGAGAGAGAGAGATGTGTCTGTTACCGCTCTAGCTGTCGCAATTTTTGTCTTATCGCTACCTAACATGAATTGATCTAGAAAGATCAAGTTCGTTAACGGCTGAAATCGGACCGACCGGTGGGGGTTTAGAGGGGGAGAATTTCAAAAACTCTTAAAATCTCTGTTATTATGGGTCGGATCGAAAAATTGTAAACATTCATATTACAAATTTAATCTTCTATAAATGTTGTTATGTACATTTTTTAATTATCTTGATTATTAACTGAGATATTTGAATTTTTTAGTTTTCGGTCTTCAGTAAACCTTCACTCCTACTCATCTCATGTTAACAATATTCTATTATGTTATGAAGCACTTTATTTGAAGCTTTAATACCAAATATTGTTTTCATTGAACTTTTAATTTTTCAGATAAATGCAAAAACTTGCCGCACGTGGGAAATCTTCTTAGTCAACGCAGCCTCTGCGTAACGGACTTTACTCCTTTTGTGAATCCGTGTGTGTTTCCTTTTCCCTTAGCCCCTTTTGATCAAAAGGGGAGTTGAACAATTAAACCGCACAACAGCCCTAAATATGAAATTTGAAAATTCTAAGCCTCAAATGTTTTGAGCTATGCGAGATACGTACATACATATTCACAAACGTCAATAACAAGAATAAAAGGGGTAATTCCGTTAAAGTCTGAAAATAAAACATTTTCTTTACTCCTTAACTTACTTTATTTCGCACAAATCCTACTTGTATGGGCTTTTGCCTACATTAAAAGATATTCAGTCTTGTTTCATTTCTTAAATAGTTATTAGTTTTGATTAATATGTCTGTCAATCGACATTTTAGTGCAATCGTGTGGATTATAGCGTGGGTACATCACCCACTACAGTCAGCAAGCTGAAAGTAAAAATAGATCAAGTTTCGATTCCGTCAACGGTGAATTTCAATTTACCAGCTCACTACTATAGCGCACTAGAGACGAGGCACTAGTGAAGCAGAGGGAATCTAGAGGGTGACTATAGGTTAATGAGGGACTTAAAAATTTGTTATATTTCTCCAAATAAATAAGGCCGCCACGCAGGTACTGCGTAAACTAAGCAGATTCCCCACGTGCTACTATGGCATACTAGTAATGTCATCCACCAGTATCTCCCCATGCATTCTCTATTTCAAAGTAAAAATCACGATGAGTTGTAGCGCGGGTTTACTGAAGCCTGAAAACAATAAAGTACTAATAACTGGCTTAATATTTGAGATAAGAGAAAAAGTATGAACAACAATTATAAAATTGTTGGATCTGGCTGATAACAACGGAAATACTTAGAATTTTGAAATTATCCCTGTAAACTTCTTCATTGTGAGACCGATTTCAGTCATTAACTAATGTGATCTTTAGTGTTGTATGAAACAGTTAACGAGTATGGAATAGAACAATACAGATTTTCGTGTTAAGGACGTAAAATCTGAAATGATCAACATATATGCATGTTCATCACACAGTAAAACTTCAAAGCAATCAGTAATTTGTATTTAAGCTTCTAATAATGTGGTTCATTATATAACAGCTTATAGTTAATATGACGAGTAGGAGTGGCAGATTACTGAATGGAAACTAAAAAATGAAAATATATCGGTTAATTTTCATGCTAGAGAAAATATGAATGTAACGATATTGATAGGAAATTACGTGTGCAATAAGATGGGTTCTATACAATATTTCCATCGGAAGTAGAATAACGGAAATATTTCAAAATTTCCAAAATCAAGTAATGAGTGCACCCAATAGCTGATTCCCCATAAGGGAAATCTGCTAAAAAGTAGAACATTTACAAAACTGGAAATGAATGCGAAGGAGAAACTGAAATTATGAAAGGTGTAAGACAAGGTTGGCGCCTTATCTGCTTAATGTGTTCTTAGAAAAGGCAATAGCGAAAATGAAAGAAGGGTAGACATTAACAAGTAATTGGGTTCGTTGCATCAGAATTGTAGATGTCGCTCAACTCCAAGGTCCGATGTAGAAATGAACAATGTTGTCAGTCCTAAAGGATCAAATAGATCAGATAAATAGATTCTTTTTTTTTTGTTTATTATTATTTACGTCCACTTTATGGTACTAGGCTAATCGGGGCGGGTTATCTACAGATTACCACCCTTTTCTAGACAGGGTGGGGTCAAGGAGTTAATTTAGTGAGTCCGTCACTAAATAAATTTCTACTGCCCAGGGCGGGAATCGAACCCGTCACTCTAGGTCTACCACGCGAGATTAGGACCAACGACCTAACTCGCACGGCCAACCTGAGCCCCCAAAAAATAGATTCTTTACAACAAATTTAGATATATGTAAACAAAATAGCACTCTGAGTACAACCTAAATATGTCTAGAATATGCTGGATGGTAGAGTAACCAATTGATCAGGATTGATAAAAAAGGCCTTATCCTCTACTATTGTTTTTAATTTTATGCAGAGTGCACTTTCGGAGTCAGCGCTCCATCGTCAGTGCCTGATTATAGCAGTGGAGCCTGGACAAAAACTGCTTGTCCACGCTGCACTGCTATAATCAGGCACTGACTCTGAAAGTGCACTCTGCTTAAAATTAAAAAGAACACTAGAGGACAAGGCCTTTTTATTGATCCTCGTCAACCTAAATAGCCGATTTCCTTTAAGGGTGATCATATCACTCCACATATTTTTATATATCTCAAAGACATATATGTGGAAAAATAATTGGAGTACAGTGTTTTGATATTGAAATTTACAGAGATGATAGCACTGAAAGCACATATGTTGATACCAATAGAGACATATTCGAAGGCCAAAAACTAACTGAGAAATTCAAATATACGGATTTCGAGGAAAATGTTCTAACAACCACACAAAACTGTAAGTAATTACACAGTTGCTAAACAGAAAATAAACACAAAAAACTTCAATACAAGAGAATACACAAGCCTTTGATTACGAAAACAAAGGACTTGAACAATAAACTAAAACATTCAAACAATAGCATTTGTGAGAGTTAAATGAGACTAGAGATTTCTGAAAGGAAATCGTATTAAATAATCGGAGCTACTGTAACTTCTGTCAACGACCAGTACACTTAAATCGACCAAAAAATAAGTACTGCCTCTTCTCGGTTTCTCAAGTCTCAAGAGCAAGGAATATCTCACAAGTCTTGATACAGTGGGTCTATAACTCCATTAACATACTTGTACTTATGCATGGGTGTGAGTCATGGGCATTGACGGTTCCCCTGGAAAAAAAGATTGAATGATGTGAGAGTAAGGTTCTTTGACCCGTAATATATCCAAAGTGGGATGGTGAATTAGGACTCAGGAGAAGGGAGGCAGTGGAAGAAATTATATCTGAAAAGAGATAGTCGATGTTAGATGAAATGAAAGCTTAGAGGTTGGAATGAATGGCAAGAAGTAACCCAGCCGGCTCACTATACAAGACAATGAATGTGGTGGGTACCCGACCGCAAGAGAGGCCGAAGAAGAGATGGGATGACAGATTGGAGGAGGGCTCTACGGATTAGCACGTAGAGGACTGGAAAGTCATTGCCCAGGATAGTTAGAGGTGGAGGAGACTGGTAATGGCGGCTAAAGATCTCCAAGGTCTGTAAAGCCTACCAAATAAAGGAGTGGGAGGGGGGGGGGGCTGCTGAAAGCTGGATACTAAACAATACTCCATATGTTTCCAGATAGGCAAAACATTTACAGACCAAATTGCGGAAAACTAAATGTGCAACAAGATTGACTCTATAAACGTTTATGATTTGATTCATAGTATTGAAAATTGTCGATTTTCCACCGTCTAAAACCTCCCCCCCCCGGGTCTAATTTCAGGAGTTAAAGAACTTGATCTTTAGTTTTACAAAGAACGGTTAAATACCGAGTATGGTAACTATCAAACAACAATTGTGACCGTTAGAGCGTTAACATACAAGTATACACTTGCTGTGAACTTCCCTCAATTTCGTCATCCGCTAGGTAGGATCAAAGGACATTTGAAGACATTTTTCGAAACTTGCATCATGTGTGCAACCTCAATAGCTGGTTTACCTTAAAGGTACTTGGCTAAAACACACACCCAGACCTTTCTACAGCCGAATTACACTGACCATCATTGAAACCCTCAACAATGGATCATTCATGCTTTGGGATTAGAAGAGCTTATAATGAAGGGGGGGGGGTCCATATAAGTGAAGATCCTAGAAGAATATACGAATTGCATAGCTTAAGCACATTTATAAACAAAGATTGGTTGAAACTTTCTGAGTCACATATTTTATCTTTTTATAGTTGCTCGCCCCTTTGTAAATATGCATATAGTATTATTTTTCATTTTTTTAAAATATTTTGTTCAGAATTAAATATTCCTTAATTGAGATTTTTCGCATACTAAGCAGAATTCAATAAAAATCCAATGTGTAGAAGTAGGTAGTCAATAAAATTTGAATTTACTTCATCACAGACTTTTTTTTTAGTGTATCTCATCTAATAAAGATTTGTTGAATACAATATTGGTATTTAACCTAGAAATAAGACGTTTCATGATATATTCGCTTACTGTTAAAGTGGGAGTTTAATGAAGGCTGAAAACTAAAATAAAAATTGATATTTTGTTCAGTAATAAATATTTGAGTATAAAAGTATAAACAAGAGAAAAATAAAATAGAATATCAATATTATAAAAAATAGGAAAAAGTTGATAAATAAAGAAAGAGAAATTAAATATATGAATTACATATATATTAAAGAACAGTCGATATTGTTTATTTTTTGATGTAATATCATGACGCGAGTTTCGAAAAATTTCATCAAATGTCCATCGATCCTACCCAGGAGATGACGAAAATGAGGTCCTTTCACAAATATATATATATATATATATATATATATATATATATATATATATATATATTTGTCTGCTAACGCTCTAGCGGTCGCAATTTTTGTTTGATCGTTACCAAACTCGATATTTAATCGTTTTATGTAAAAAGAAAGATCAAGTTCGTTAACGGCTGAAATCGGACCAGTGGGAGGGGGGGTTTAGAGGGGAGGATTTTCGAAAATTCGAAATATCTCCGTTTTTATGCGTCAGATCGAAAAATTTTATAGAATCAATCTTATTGCAAATTAAATTTACTATAAATATTGTTATATACATTTATTCTCTGTCTTGAATATTAACCGAGATATTTGCATTTGTATTCTGCATTGGTCGGCGGGAGTGAGCTGTTTGGTACATTCCGAAGAGAGCTCTGGCGGCCGTTTTCGTAACTATTCCCTCGTGTATAGATCCCTTATTACTTACTACACTTGTTATTGGGCAGATTTCTCTATTGTAAAACTTCACATGGGAAATCTGCTTAGTTTACGCAGCCCCGTGACGGAATTCTTATTGAATTCTACTTAGTATAAGAAAAACCTCGTATACTAAGCAGAATTCAATAAAACCCAATGAGTAGAAGTAGGCGGTCAATAAAATCTGAATTTACTTCATCACAGACTTTTTTTTTAATGTATCTCATCTAATAATGATTTGTTGAATACAATATTGGTATTTAAGCTAGAAATAACGTTTTATGATATATTCACTTACTGTTAGTGTGGGAGTTTAATGAAGGCTGGATACTAAAATAAAAATTGATATTTTGTTCAGTAATAAACATTTGAGAAATTCTTTTCAGACTTTTATTATTGATTTAAACAAAATATAGTTCTTTATCTACCTAATTAGGTCATAATTGTTCAAGGAGACTGCCATAGGAGATAAGCCCCGGGAGGTACTTGCCACTGCTAATAAAAGCACAAAGGGAATGCAGCGGACTGTAAGTGGGTAAAGGTCAGGAGACCGGCCTGTGGATAGTGTGTAGTGAGCACTTTAGCTGTCTCTAGGGGGTCTTATCGGGCGAATCCGACTCAGGGTCGTTCTGCTCAACACTTCACTGGATTTAAGTGCCGCCCCATTCCTCCTACAACCTGGAGATTTAAGTGCTAAGCCGTCCCTTCCACTAGTAATACACTCCTGTCCTCTCTACTAGAAACCCCTTCTACAACATACCTTGGAATTAACACCAACCGAGTCTCTGTCTCTCGGGAGGCTCACAAAGCAACACAAATAAGTTGGGCCAATTTAAAGGGACTGGTCAATGATAAATTAAAAGTTGCTTTTAGCAGATTTCCCTTAAGGGAAACCAGACTATTGAGGTCGTACTCATGACGCGATTTTCGAAAAATTCGCCAAACTCGAAATTTAATCGTTTTATGTAAAAAGAAAGATCAAATTCGTTAATGGCTGAAATCGGACCAGTAGGAGGGGGGGTTTAGAGGGGGGATTTTTGAAAATTCGAAATATCTCCGTTATTATGCGTTGGATCGTAAAATCGTATTGAACCAATCATATTGCAAATTAAATGTACTATAAATATTGTTCTATACATTTATTCTCTATCTTGAATATTAACCGAGATATTTGCATTTGTATTCTGTGTATGATCGGCAGGGGTCGGCTATGTTCGGGACGTTCCGCCGAGTGCTCTGCCGGCCGTTTCCTTAACTACTCGTCTCTTTTGAATAGGTTTAGATATACCTTACTACAACAGTTGTTATTGGGCAGATTTATCTACTGTATAACTTCACATTAGTCGTAGGTGTATCTACATCTTACATCTACATTTTTTTCAGAATGAAGCATCAGTTGAGACAAACACGGATTCAGAATCACTCGAAGATTTTTTTTTTTTTTTTTTTTTATTTTCCGTCATCGATTGGCGACGTAACTATAGTATACTGTTTGTTTATTAACGTATTTCCCTTAAGGAAAATTAGCTATTGAGGTCGTACTCATGACGCGATTTTCGAAAATTTTCTTCAAATGTCCATCGATCCTACCCAGGAGATGACGAAAATGAGGTCCGTTCAAAATTATATACATATATTCGAAATATCTCCGTTATTATGGATCGGATGGATACATTATATTGAACCAATCTTATTGCAATTTAACTTTTCTATAAATATTGTTATATACATTTATTCTCTATCTTGAATATTAACCGAGATATTTGCATTTTTATTAAGTGTGTGGGACATGTGATCGGGTATTGTTCGGATTATTTCGGCCGTTTCCGTAACTGTTCGGCTCTGGTGGAAGCTTGTTCTAATCTTTCTTGTCGCTTCAGCTTGTACTTGGTGAGATTTATGCAAATACGTTCTGTTCATGCGCCCCCCCTCTTTAGTTCTTGGAATAGTAAAATTTGAATTATTAAAATACAAATTATTCTGATTCATTATAAATTGCAGTAATAGACATAGTAAATAGTTTACAATAAAGTGATTGTTTTATATTCAGATGTGTATTTGTTGTTCTTTTCTGTGAAGAATATGTCTGTCTATCTATCTGTTCAGCTCTGATTGGGTTGGCAAACCACGAGTTCAACACAATTTTCATATAGCGTTCCTGGACCACTGAACATCTCATGTCCACATTAAATATCCACATACGGTTCACAAAGTGTTCTTATTTCAGGAGAAATAGGAAATAAAAGTGAGATGACGTCATGTGCGAGTTATTTAGTCGTGGAGCAAGGAGTCTGTTTAATGTACTGAGCCCGTATTTGACGAGCTTTCACTGCTGACTGAAGTATATTTATGGCTCTTTTCCAATGGATGGTTCAAAAATCCGTTTATAATGCATTTCCAGACGTTTAATATTCATAGGGCAGTGCTACGAGCGGCTACATCCGCATTCTTTACAGATTGAACAACCTCCTTCTTTCTATTTAAGAGAATGCTATTGTGCCAACTCGCATTCATAATAATGGAGTCTGTGATCCCAAACACCGAGGATTTAACTCTCAGCTAAATCCTTTATTTAAACAAGGAGTGAGCTTTTGCAAATTTCCAAAAATTCAACAAAAGAGAAATTAGGTATCGAGATTGTACCCATGACCTGATTTTCGAAAAATATCTTCGAATTTCCATCGGCCCTGAAAAAAAGTCCTTTCAAATTTAGGTAGAGAGATATGCCTAGCCGAAGTTGATATTTAGGAGGTTCCTTATAAAATTAAAGAAAGTTCAATTCCTTAAAGGTTGAATTGAAACCAGTATGAGGTGTGATTTTGAAGGGACATTACACAAACTTGGTATATCTCCTATATAAGTCACCTCATTAAATGTTGCTTAATCAATCATATTGCAAATTGCATTTATACAATTTAAGTTTCTATAAAAGTTGTTCTATACAATTTTTAGCAGATTTCCCTTAAGGGAAATCAGCTATTGAGGTTGTACTCATGACGGAATTTTCGACATTTTTCTTCAAATGTCCATCGATCCTACCCAGGAGAGGTCCGTTCAAAACTGTATATATATATATATATATATATATATATATATATATATATATATATATATATATATATATTTGTCTGTTACCGCTCTAGTGGTCGCAATTTTTGTTTGATCCTTACCAAACTTCATATTTAAGCGTTTTATGTAAAAAGAAAGATCAAGTTCGTTAACGGCTGAAATCGGACCAGTGGGAGGGGGGGTTTAGAGGGGAGGATTTTCGAAAATTCGAAATATCTCCGTTACTATAAGTCGGATCGAAAAATTGTATAGAACCCTTCTTATTGCAAATTAAATTTACAATAAATATTGTTATATACATTTATTCTCTATCTTGAATATTAACCGAGATATTTGCATTTTTAATAAGTGTAACTGACGTGTTGATTCCCGCCGAAAGCTAGTTCGGCTGTTTCCATAACAGATCGGCACTCGTATAGAGATATCTCTATTGTATAACTTTACATGGGAAATCTGCTTAGTTTACGCAGCCCCTGCGTGACGGACTTTTCTTTTTTGGAAATAGAATATATATATAAAATTGTAACCTCTGCCTGTACATTGATTTTTTTCGCGAAATTTCACGATAACTTTTCGTTTCACATGTCATAGACACCATAACTACATTTTGTTTCTTTCGTGCCTGTTTGTTTGTTTGTTTGTTTGTTACCTTTTCACGCATAAACGTGTACGTCGGATCAAAAAATTGTACAAATCAATCTTATTACAAATTAAATTTACTATAAATATTGTTATATACATTTATTCTCTATCTTGAATATTAACCGAGATATTTGCATTTTTATTAAATCTGGCCGGCTAACGGACGAAGTGGCTTTCCCGCCAAAAGCTAGTTCGGCCGTTTCATTAACTGCTCAGCTCTCGTGAAATTTCTCTATTGTAAAACTTCACGTGGGAAATCTGCTTAGTTTACGCAGCCCCTGCGTGACGGACTTTTATAGAACTATTATAATCACGTGGCTAATGTTAGACCTAAGTTAAGGCGTTGGTCTTAGTGAACTTGGTAAGCCTAGAGTTGTGGGTTTGATCCCCATCTTGGCAATAGGAATTTAATTAGTAACGAACCCATTAAATAAAATAATTAGTCACACAATGGCTAGCAAATTATAGATATGGTAGTTATAGATAACCCAGTTATCCGTAGTGGCATAATAATATTATGTTAACCAAGATAATTGCATTTCAGATTTTGAGCATATAAATTGAGTAGCCTCACATTTGCAATAAGCTAATATATCAGGAATCATCTTTTCCCAAACTTAAATACTTAGCATTGTTCCGTGCAATGGCACCGTGCAATGGCTACTATGAAAACCGCCTTAAAATGATAATAAATAAATTACAGAAAAACGCAATCCTCACCCCAAATCCTTATCCTATCCTACATCACAGCCCGGTACATCCCGTGTATATGCGTGTGTACATGAGGTACTTGTTTTTCTTTTGCAAGCTTGCACGTTTTTCTTTCGCTTAGTTCTCTTCCCATGCCCTTCTCCTACGCATGATTTTTATTTTGGACTTTCTTCTTTAGTCAGGTGTAGGGGGGGGGGGATGGCTACTACGTGACTCTCCCTCAATAGCTGATTTTCCATAAAGGAAATCTGCTAATAAATTGTGAGAGAAGATCAGTAATGTGACATATTAGCACGTGGAAATGCTACAAAGTTTACGCACCCCCAGCGTGACCGTTGGTAAATAAATTAACTTGATTTTGTGTATAACTCATAGAATTTGTGACTTATTACTATTATTTATAACAAAACCAATACTGAGAACTGTGGTTGCGTTTGTATTGAAGCGTCCATTGCACCTACATTCGTGTAGGGCTACTCGAACAGCTATTGATAGGGGCGTATAATAATTTGGGTATTGTTTCAGTAGGCCTTTGTGTGTTCCGATTGATTATGCAACAGGTGCCGTGAACGTTACAGACAATGGCCAAAGCAAATATAGTCCAGTTTAAGGATTAATCAGCAAACAGTGTTCTCTGTAATCCAAGTAATCCAAAGCGCTATTAATCCGAAGGGGCTCGTTGCGATCAAAGGACAGTACACACATGCATATAATTGCGATTGCGTTAATAATATAAAACGAAAATTAAATGAAGTCAAATAAAGTAATACTAATAATTTAGAATATCAACAATAAGATCACAGCTGCTTATGCGACACAGCACTCAGTAGGATGGCGGAAGCATATCCTGCGGCTCTGACAGATTTAAATCTACACCTAAATTATTTATTAAAGTCCACTTTGTGCAACTAAGGCTGATTAGGACGGGTTATCTACAGGCTACCACCATTTTCTAGCCAGGGTGCGACTAAGGATTTTATTTAATGAATTCCGCCACTAAATAATTCCTTTGCCCAGGCGGGAATCGAACTAGTCACTCTAGGTTTACCATGTGAGATTAAGGTCAACGCTTTAACTCACATGGCTAACCTCTAACCTGAGCCCCTCTGACAGTTTTAATGAAAGTGTCTAATTAATTTTGTGAAATGTGGTTAGTTTAAAAAGCCTAGTGACGGTCTTTTAACCATTGTTGGGTAAAATGCATAGTTAGTGGAAAGGGCAGAATTCAAATTGCTAATGGGTTTCACCATAGAAACGTCCTTCTAACAGAGACTTAAAGACTAATCCTCTAAATGAAAGATGATTTAAGATGTTAGTATATAAAAAAAAGTCCCTCACGCAGGGTCTGTGTAAATTAAGCAGATTTCCAACGTGTATGATACACTATTGATCGTGTTGAACCGAAAAACCCAAAAGACCATTCACCTTCAATGGCTGTACAAAATTCTCCAAATGACTAGGAATTTTGTCTACACCTCAGTTCCATAGTGGGCGAGACTCAGTTCACATGTCGAGCACACATAAATAACACAACAATTAAATCTGCCACACCTGAAGCCCATCGAGAAATAGTAACATACCTCAAAACTATAGCCCTGCAATCACACAAGTATCAACTTAAAGATGAAAAGCCAAGTCAAGTCGTAATAAGCCATCTTTATTCCCCAACGCCGAAAGAAGGCATCAAGATAGCATTAAACTAACTTGGATTCGAAGCCAAATTCTTCTTGTGTATTGTTCGACACCCCATAACTAAAACTCGCCTACCTATATATTTTATAGACTTGAAACCTGCTCTCAACAATAGCAATATTTCCTCCCTCACAAAATTACTCTTTCTGACTATATAATTTCTATTTCTAAGTAAAATTCAATGACTAAAAGCCGGAAGTTTACTGAAGTCTTAAAACAAGGAAGCACGAATATCACTTCATATTTGAGCTACTTAAAAGATGAAGAACCCTTTCAAGTCATAACACGCCATCTTTATCCATCATCACTGGAACTATACATCAAATTCCTACAAAACCCAAACTCTCCAATCCTGAACACTTTCAAAATTACAGATTCCCCATTTTACGTATCCAATTTAACTCTCATAATGACCTCAACATTCCTTGTGCCCATACCATCGCAAAATCCCGGTATCAGGAATTCCACTCTCTCTTTCCCGCACATCCTAATCCTTTAGTCGAATCACTCTCATCTACCCATATTCCACAAAACCCAAGTCGACGTCTGAAACGTAAGTGCCGAAGAGATGTTCTTGTGTAATGAAAAGTATAACTCCAGTATGGTATAATCCAATGTTCGTTCGTGTGGGAACAAATATCAATATATTTAGATATATAGTTATGAACGGACCTCATTTTCGTCATCTTCTGGGTAGGATCGATGGGCATTTAAGAAAGTTTTAAAAAATCGCGTAATGAGTATGACCTCGATAGCTGGTAAAAAAAAAAAAAACAATTGTTGAGATTGTACTCATGGCGGGATTTTCGTAAAACACATAATCGGTTTTCGAAAGTCAGAAATATAGAGGGAATTTTGGAAAATCGCGTAATGAGAACAAACTCAGTAGCTGAGTTCCTTTAGGCGAAATCTGTTAAAAATCACTGATGTATACCGCGAAACACTGAGTGATAACAAGAAAATACTAAGCAAAACCATTAACAGTACAATTATATTTTAGAACGTTAATTAAAGTTAACTTTCTCGCTCACAATCTGAGCGTAGGGGTGAGTAATGTGAGAGCGAAATGAAGCATTAGCGGGAGAGTGAGAGAGGTGTAGAGTGACGTCACGAGAGGGGGAATTGTGTGCCACAACAATGCAGTTTCTATTTCAGATAAGGGAACCACAACAATGTCTACCGAAATAAACCCGAGGGGTGGTCTGTGGGGTGAGGAACCCCGCTAAATACCAACAACTCCTAACCACTGCCTCTCAATTATTCAAGCAGTCTATTTGATGAAGGGAGTAGACCTTTCTCTTTCTACAAGGCAAGAGAAATGGGGTGAGAGGAGGCAGAGTGTTCATACTGGTCCTTGCCTATTGCTTCAACTCTAACTGGTATATTTTAGCGATTAAAAGAATCAAATAAAAAAGTAACTAAAGCCATCACAAAACAAAAAAAAAATCCGTTTCGCAGGGGCTGAGTAAACTAAACAGATAGCCCATGTGAAGGCTTACAATAGATAAATCTACATACTGGTAACACTATCGTCAACAATAAGTGAATAAATACGAACAGTAATGAGAAATCTTTCAGTAAATTCACATTTTAATAACCTCCACAACGGAAAATGCCTAAATTGTAAACAAACTGGTCAGCTAACCTCTCAGAGCTGGATAGATAGATAGGAATTTTCTAGACCGAAAAGAAAAACAATTACTGAAATATATCTGAATATAACAAATTAAATTTATTGAAAACCATTTCCTATAGCTAGTGTAGTTTATAATGAATCAGAATAATTTTGATCTTAATCACACAAATTTTATTAATCCAGGACCAACAGAACGTATTTGCACATATCTCACAAAGTAAAATTTCAATGAAAACAATATTTGGTATTTGACCTTGCCATGAAGTGGTTCATGATATAACAGCTTATTATTAATATGACATAAGTAGGAGTGGGGATTTCATGAAAGCCGAAAACTGATACATCCAATTATCTCGGTTAACATTCATCATAGAGAAAGTATTCCTATAGCAACATTCATAAGTAATTAATTACATTTGCAATAAGATTGGTTCTATACCACATGTACAATTTTTCGATCCGACTCATAATAACGGAGATATTTCTAATTTTGAAAATTCTCCCCGTCTAACCGCCCCCCCCCGTCTCCCACTGGTCCGAGTTCACTAACTAACTTGATCTTTCTTTTTACTTAAAGCCATTATATATCGAGTTTGGTAACGATAAGACAAAATTGCAACCGCAAGAGCAGTAAGAGACAAGTATATATACATAATTTTGAACGGACCTCATTTTCGGGGGCTCTAGTAGGCCGTGCGGGTTAAGGCATTGGTCTTAATCTCGCGTGGGGGCTCAGGTTAGCCATGCGAGTTAAAGCGGCTAGTGGCGAGTTCGATTCTCGCCTGGGCAATGGAAATTATTTAGTGACGAAATTCATTAAATAACGTCCTAAAATCCCACCCTGGCTAGAAAAGGGTGGTAACCTGTAGATAACCCGTCCCGATTAGCCTAAGTTGCAAAAAGTGGACGTTAATAAATAATAATAACTATTATACCCATCTTTAAGCCCACTTTTAATACATTATATTTAGTTTTAGAAGAATTTATTTTAAATTTTTATTTGACCTGTACGATATTTGATATTTCATAGTTTCATTCAATACTAAACATTTTATTTGTTAATGGATAAAATTGAACCTTTAATAGAGGGGAGTTAGTTACAAAGGGTGATTCAAAATATCTTCGTTATTATGAGTCGGAAAACTGAGTTGGTAATTAACGGAGTTGGTATAATTCCCAACTCCGTTAATTACCAAACCTCATTTTCGTCATTTTATGGATAGGACCGATGAACATTTGAAGACATTTTTCGAATATCGCGTTATGAGTACAACCTCAATAGCTGATTTCCGTTAAGGGAAATCTGCTAATTTCAAAAGTCCGTTTCGCAATGGCTGCGTAAATTAAGCAGATTACCTTTATATTATATACCTTTATCTGTTAAAAATTTAGAAAGTTTTGTTTTATGTTAGGGTAAAGTGTAGTGTGGGGGTGATTAGAGGGAAGAAACATTCAAAATATCTCCGTTATTATGAGTCGGACCGAAACATAATATTAAGCCAATCTTGTTGTAAATATAATTTTATTGAAATGTTTTTCATACACATTTTCTTTGTTTTGCGTATTAATCGAGATATTTGCATTTTTCAATTTTCATTCAGCCTTCAAAAGACCCCAATCCCTCAAGTCATCACTTAAACGTTTACGTTCTTGACAAAAAATTTGTATAAAGCCAATCCTATGGTAAATTTAATTCAAATATTGTTACACACATTTTATCTATATCGAATATCAACCGGGGTATTAGCATTTTAAAGTTTTCAGCCTTCATTAAACCCCAACCCTTTAAGTCACAATTTAAGATTTTCTTGACTCGAAAATTTTTATTTGACCTGTACGATATTTGATATTTCATAGTTTCATTCAATACTAAACATTTTATTTGTTAATTGATAAAATTGAACCTTTAATAGAGGGGAGTTAGTTACAAAGGGTGATTCAAAATATCTTCCTTATTATGAGTTGGATCTAAAAATGTTATAAATCCAAACGTGCTAAACTATTGAGTTTGGAAAAGATCAAACAAAAATTACGACATCTAGACCTGCAGCAGGCAAAACTTAATTTAGATAGATTTACTTACCACTAATTATACGGAGTTACTTAGGTTTGCCTAGTATACCCAGGGGCTGAGGTTAGCCATGCGAGTTAAAGTGTTGACCTTTATCTCACATGGCAAACATAGAGTAGCGAGTTCGATTCTCGCCTGGGCAAAGGAAATTATTTAGTGACGAAATTCATTAAACAACATCCTAAAATCCCACCCTGGCTAGAAAAGTGTGGTAACCTGTAGATAACCCGTCCCAATTAGCCTGAGTTGCAAAGAGTGGGCGTTAATAAATAATAATAACTATTATACCCATCTTGTAACCCGCTTTTAATACATTATATTTAGTTTTAGAAGAATTTATTAAAAATCTGAAAAAATGTTTTTTTCATGACCCGTATGAATTTTCGATCAACGCACTAGCTCTTTTCGCTACCGAATTAAAAATTGGGCCCTGTCACGTCAAACAGAAAACTGAGTTTGGTAATTAACGGAGTTGGGAATTATAGTAAGAGTGATCGGTATCTTATTGTAAATGTTTGAAAATTTGAATGTTCCCCTCTCTTCCACTATCTTTTTTCTACATTCTGTATTTAATATTATTAATTTTTGCCTTGAGCATATGTTTATTTCTGTTTAAGACAGCCAATTGAAATGACTTTTATTTATTGACAATTATGAATAAATGTAATTGAATATTTAAATTCGTTATATTGTCTAATATTTACCTTCCAGGTAACACTGCTTAGAACCCTTGGTCGAAGCAACCTTCATTTCTACGTAAGGCAAGATGAGATCACTAGTTTGGCATGCCAGCATCTGGGAAATCTGCTTAGATTACGCAGCACCTGCGTGACGGACTTTATAATAATAAAAGTGCTCAGATTAGCCGTGTGAGTTAAGGCGGAGTTCTTTATCTAGAGCCGTGAGTTCAATTCTCTAGACAGTAATTGATTGAAGAGCTCTCTAGTAATATCCTTAGTCCCAGCCTGGCTAGAAAACTGTTGTAACCTGCAAATTACCTGTCCCAATTAGTGTTAGTAGTACAAAGTGGACGTTAATAATTAACTTTGGGAGTTAGGTTACCTATGTCAGTTGAAACGTACATCTTAATCTCACTCATTGAACTTAGAGTGTTGGGTTCAATTCACCCCTGGGGAATGGGGTTATTTAGTGAGGAGCTCATTAAATAAAATCCTTAGTCCTACCCAGGTAAGAAAACTTTGGTAACCTGTAAATAAGCCGGTCCAATTAGTCACAGTAGCATAAAGTAGGCGTTGATAAATAACTAAAACAATAGTGAAGGTTTTGTGTATGACGCTTTTAAAATATCAATGAGCCTTGAAGAGTAACTTCAACCTTTTTTAATAGAATACTTACAGAGTTTACCTTTTAGCAGATTTCCCTTAAGGGAAATCAGCTATTGAGGTCGTACTGATGAGGCGATTTTCGAAATTTATCTTCAAATGTCCATCGATACTACCCAGGAGATGGCGAAAATGACGTTCAGTCAAAATAATATATATATATATATATATATATATATATATATATATATATATATATATATATATATACTTGTTAACACTCTATCGGTCGCAATTTTTGACTTGAAACTCGATATTTAAACATTTTATGTAAAAAGAAAGAACAAGTACGAAAATGGCTGAAATCGGACAAGTGGGAGGGGGGGAGGGTTTAGAGGGGGGATTTTCGAAATATCTCCTTTACAATACGTCGGATCAAAACATTGTATAAAACAAATCTTATTGAAAATTGAATATACTATAAATATTGTTATATACATTTATTCTTTATCTTGAATATTAACCGAGATATTTTCAGTTTTCAGCAACCGCCTACTTTTACTCATGTTACATAAACAATACTTTGTTATTTAATTAATGACATTATTCGAAGCTTAAATGCCATAAATCGTTTTCAAGAGACCTTTATTATACGAGATAAATACAAATATGTCAAGGTGAACCCTCTCCCTTCTTAAATTCTTGGACTACTAAAATTTGATTGATTGAGATAAAAATTATTCTGATCCATTATAAATTACAATACAAGATATAGTAAATAGTTTTCAATAAAATTAATATGTTATATTCTGATATATTTCCGTAATTGTTTTTCCTTCTTTGAGCAGTTGGCACACCTGTTTGTTTACGTTTCAGGTGCTTCCCGTCTGGAGGTTTCTTATTATCGTTTGTATTTATTCACTTGATGTTGACGGTGCTAATGTGTTAGCAGTATGTAGATTTATCTATTGTTAAGCTTCAGGAGGGAAATCTGTCTAGTTTACGCAGCCCCTGCGTGACGGATATTTTTTTTATTAGTTTTATTTGCAACAATATATAAATATTACAAGCTCATGATATATATGATAATAATAACAATTGACTTAATTATTGGCTTGAGGTTGGACGTTATCCATTGACAATACCCACATTGGAACGAACATTGGATTTTCCCACATTAGAGTTATGTTTTTCACTGCACAAGTAGATCTCTTTACTACTTAAGTTTCAGACATCGTCATGGATTTTTTTTAAATTTAAATAAATATTTTATTACAATCTTTGCATTTTTTATGTATTTTCTTTAGAAAAATGCAGACTTGCAGCACTATTTTTCTCAGCCATCCATACCATACTATATAATACACAAAGTAGTAGAATACTTGTAAGACTGTTATAATGTATATTGGCTTTCCGGAACACAATGCCTTGTTCCAGTTATATCCTTTCCCCAGACAGTACATTGCCTACGCAGTGACAGAGAGAGAAACCCTGGGATATTCACCGTGAGAATAAAAAAAAACTGAATTAATGTCAGTCTTTGCCTTCATTGAAACTGAAGCATTTGCATGAATATTTAAAAGAATGAGCAGCGAGCAGAGATGAAATAACTTTCGCAAGTCAGTTAGAAATTTCTATTCGATTCCTACGCAGAGAATTAAGCATACAATAAGCAGTCGCCACATTGTTAGTAATAAATCTGACCTAGATATACGATATGGCTTATAATAAGGCTTGCTGGACATAATTTAATCTACTCAAAGGCCGTGTCATGAAAAAACGTCTATTCGTTCGGAAGGTTCTATGCCTAACTTCCATAGATCTCATTTTGGAAAAAAGTCCGTCACGCAGGGGCTCTGTTAACTAAGCAGTTTTCCCACTTCCATCAGGTATTTACATTTATCTCATGACGTAAACGTTCAATTAGAACAATATTCGTTATTTAGGCATCAAATAAAGTGCTTCATAATACAACAGCTTATTGTTGATATGGCATGAGTAGGAATGGGAGTTTACGGAAGGCCGAAAACCAAAAAACGCAAACGTATAATGAAACAACATAATGAACATAACAACATTTATAGAACATTATATTTGCAATTAGGATGCTTCTATACACTTTTTCGATCCGAAGCATAATAACGGAGATATTAAGAATTTTCGAAATTCCTCCCCTCTAAACCTCCATTCCCCCTACTCCGATTTCAGCCGTTAATGAACTTGATCTTTCTTTTTACATGAAACACTTAGATATCGAGTTTCGATATTCGAGTAAACAAAAATTGCGACCGCTAGAGCGGTAACAGACAAATATATAGATTAATATACGAGTATATACCTATATATATATATATATATATATATATATAAAAGTCCGTCACGCAGGGGCTGCGTAAACTAAGCAGATTTCCCACGTGAAGTTTTACAATAGAGAAATCTGCCTAATAACAACAGTAGTTGTAATGAATCTCTAAACCTATTCAAGAGGGACGATTAGTGACGAAAACGGCCGCCCTAGCTCTCGGCGGAATGTCCCGAACATAGCCGACTCCTGCCGACCACATACACAATACAAATGCAAATATCTCGGTTAATATTGAAGGTAGAGAATAAATGTATAGAATAATATTTATAGTAAATTTAATTTGCAATAAGACTGGTTCTCTACAATATTTTGATCCGACGTATGGTAACGGAGATTTTTCGAATTTTCAAAAAACCTCCCCTCTAAACCTCCCCTCCCACTGGTCCGATTTCAGCCGTTAACAAACTTTATCTTTCTTTTTACATAAAACGACTAAATATCGAGTTTGGTAACGATTAAATAATAATTGCGACCGCTAGAGCGATAACAGACAAATATATCTATATATATATAAAATTGTAACCTCTGTCTGTACATTGATTTTTTTCGCGAAATTTCACGATAACTTTTCGTTTCACATGTCATAGACACCATAACTGCATTTTGTTTCTTTCGTGTATGTTTGTTTGTTTGTTTGTTACCTTTTCACGCATAAACGGCTGAACCGAATTTTATGAAACTTGGTATGTATATTGCTACTAACCCAACTTAGACTTTAGGCTATGTTAATATTGTCTGAGACGAACAGGAGTGGGGGTTATAAGGGAGGCCTGAAATTAAAAATAGCGATATTTCGTTTCCTATTGCATTTTCGGCAATTATGCACATAACAAAAGTTGTTTATTTTGTTATTTAGAGAAACTTTTGTCATATACACTTTTGTCGTTTACCAAATTATAAAGGCGTTATACGCCAAAAAGTGATAGTAGAAGTCAACAATTTTATTTGGCACAAAAGACTCAACCGAACTAAACCAAACTCGGTATGTGAATTTGCACTAACGTCTTCCTTATAATAAGCCATACTAACATTTCTAGGGACGGGCAGGAGTGGGGATTATAAGGGAGGCCTGAAATTAAAAATAGTGATATTTCGTCTCCTACTGGGGTTTTGGCAAATATGCACATAACAAAGTGGTTTATTTTATTATTTAGTGAATTTTGCTCAACAATTCTTTAGAACTACAAGGTACCTCACCGGGAAAAACTAATTCAAATGTATGTTAATATTTTATGCTTAATAATTAAAATCTATGCATAATGCACAGGAAACGGGAAATATGACAATATGTAGAACAGTGAAGCCTTACATAAAAAAATAATTTTATTATTAACAAATCCACAGAAACGACGGGTATTTAAACTAAACACGGGGACGGGTAAATGTCAAAATATTGTGCAAAGTAAAGCCTTGCCGAAAAAATACCATCACCATTCAGCCTCAAATGAATTCCCGAGCGAAGCCGGGTATGTTTTGTTTGTTTGTTTGTTTGGGTTTTGGGCATAAAACATCATGGTCATCAATGCCCAGCGCTTGCAAAACCGTATTAAAGTTCCCCGACCATGGGAAATCGCCGACAAATGCACACCAACCCGTTTTTCGGATTATTATTTATTTTTATATATTTATTTAATTTTTTTTTTTTTTTTTAATTTTTTTTTTATATTTTTTTTTGTTTTTATTATTTTTTATTTATCTATTTTTTTTGTTATGCATTTTTCTCCTTTTCCCCCTTTTTCACATTTTTCTCCTTTCCCACTTTTTTTTTTTTTTTTATTTTTTTTTTTTTTTTTTAAGGGGGCATGTGCCCTGAAACCTACGTACCGGTATCACAGGTATATTGTACCACAATTCAAATTCAATAAAATTAGCACTAACTATCTACATAAAAACTAAAAACTAAATATCAAAAACTATTAAAATTAAAAACTATTAAAACTAATTAAAACTATCAATAAACATTAAAATTAAAGCTATTAAGTGAGCATTTACATGAAAGCTACTACATTAGCATAAAACTATTTGGTAACTAACAAAGTGTCTTAAAAATAAGTGGTAACTTACAAAGTGTCTTAAAAATAAGTGGTAACTTACAAAGTGTCTTAAAAATAAGTGGTAACTTACAAAGGATACCGGGTTGTTTCGATATTTGGCAGAGTTATATGTGGCTGGAGAGGCCTGTTAGATGTAGAAACCTAATCATCCTGTTGATGACCGCTCTATCGTCGGCCAGTGCCTCGCATAAACTTCTTGGAATACCGAGGTGAGCAAGGATCCCTCTGTATTTTTTGCACTCCTCAATGATGTGCCTGACTGAGAGGCTTTTCCGACAAACAACACACCAGGGCGCGTTTCTCCCTTTAATTAGATGGAGATGCGTTAGAAGCCGGGTATCTGAGCTAGTATATATATATATATACACAGTTTTGAACGGACCTCATTTTCGTCATCTCCTGGGTAGGATCGACGGACATTTGAAGAAAAATTTCGAAAATCGCGTCATGAGTACAACCTCAATAGCTGATTTCCCTGAAGGGAAATCTGCTAAAATTGTAACCTCTGTCTGTACATTGATTTTTTTTTTCGAATTTTCACCATAACTTTTCGTTTCACATGTCATAGACACCATAACTGCATTTTGTTTCTTTCGTGTGTGTTTGTTTATTTGTTTGTTTGTTACCTTTTCACGCATAAACGGCTGAACCGAATTTTATGAAACTTGGTATGTATATTACTACTAACCCAACTTAGACTTTAGGCTATATTAATATCCTCTGAGGCAAAGAGGAGTGGGGGTTATAAGGGAAGCCTGAAATTAGAAATAGCTATATTTCGTTTCCTATTGGTTTTTCGGCAAATATGAACATAACAAAAGTTGTTTATTTTCTTATTTAGAGAAACGTTTATTATATACACTTTTTTCATATACCGAATTATAAACGAGATATACGCTAAAACCTATAGCGGCAGTGAACAATTTTATTAGGAACAAAAGACCCAACCGAAATAAATAAAACTCGGTATGTGAATTAGCACTAACGCTTTCATTATAATAAGCCATACCAACATTTCTAGGGACGGGCAGGAGTGGGGGTTGTAAGGGAGGCCTGAATTTAAAATAGCGGTATTTCGTTTTCTATTCGTTTTTTGGCAAATATGAACATAAAAAAAGTTGTTTGTTATGTTATTTAGAGTAACTTTTGTGATATTCATTTTTGTCTTTTTACAATGTATAAACGAGATATACACTATAAACTAAAGCGGGAGTCAACTATTTTATTGGGCGCTAACGATTGAACCGAACTTAACAAAACTCGGTATGTCTATTAGCATTAATTCTTCCATGATTATAAGCTATATTAAAATGTTTGGGTATGAACGGGAGTGGGGGTTATAAAGGAGGCCTGAAATAAAAATTCGCGATATTTCATTGTCTATTTGTTTTTCGAAAAACATGCACATAACAAAAGTTGTTTACTTTGTTATTTAGATAAACTTGATATGCTCAAGAATTCATTCCAATTTGAACTATCAGGTTCCTCACCTGGAAAAATTAATTCAAATCTATGTTAATATTTTGTCCTTAATAACTGAAATCTAATGCACAGGAGACGGGAAATATGACAATATGGAGGACAGTGAAGTATTATATAAAAAATTAATTTTAGTATTAACAAATGCCAACAACGGGTATAAACCCTAAACACTGGGATGGGTAAGTGTCAAAATGGTGTGCAAAGTAAAGCCTTGCCAAAAAAATACCATCACCATTCAGCCTCAAATCAATTCCCGTGCGAAGCCGGGTATCTGAGCTAGTACATATATATATATATATATATATATATATATATACACGTGTGTGTGTGTAAGTGAATATTTGTCTATCATCGCTCTAGGAGTAGATTTTCCTTATGGGAAATCAGCTACTGAGGTTGTATTCATGACAAAATGTTGGAAAAGGTTCCTCGAATGTGTATCGCTCCTACCTAGGATATGACAAATTTGAGGAAAATTACATATTTATGTATGTATTATATATATATATATATATATATATATATATATACTTGTTTATTGTCAAGCTAGCGTTCGTAATTTTTTATTGATCGTAACCAAATTTGATATTTAAACGTCTTACGATAAAGTGAAGAACAAATTCGGTAACACCTGAAATAGGTAAAGTGGGAGTGTTGCTTTAGAGGAGGAGTTTTGAAAATTGAAAATAATTTTTTGTTACATTAAAATGATGTTGCATAAGCCCTAACTTATATAAACTGTCATACAACCTTCAAGCCAACTTATTGTCATATGTAAGGTTTCTTTACATAACTCAATCAGCAGGAATAAAGCAAAGCCAAGAGGAATTTGAGTATTCGTCAAAAGTTACAAAACAAAGCTTTTGCGTAACCGATTTATTTTCCGATAATTGTTGTGTAATTTTACTAAGGTCGCTTATACTATTTTAAAGCTAGAAAGTTTTCTTATTATTGAAATTATCATAGTAAACTAGGATAAAGCTTATCTATATCATGAAATAGATAATGCGGCAAGTAACTATCTATGTATATACTTAATTAAGAATTTATTTAAATAGGCTGTCCCTAAATGTGGTAAAAAATAGGCATAAGATAAATTTAATGCTTCTTGGAATTATTTTGAAAATATTTTCAAATTCAATCCAATAGTGGTAGAAATAATAATAATAATAATAATAAAAGTTTGCAACTTATAAAGATGGCTTAAGTAAATTAAGAGACACAATGAAAGCTCACGATACCAAATATTATACAGGAGGAAACTGTAAATAATTTTACAAAGGACATTCAGCACAATAATTAAAGATAAGCATTAATGCTTTGCTTGTCCCTTAAGTTATCTAACAATAATGAAATTAAAAATAAGTCTGTCACGAAGGGGCTGCGTAAACTAAGCAGATTTCCCACGCGAAGGTTTACAGTAGATAAATATACATTCAGGTAACACTACCGTGAATGTTAAGTGGACAAATACAAACGTTAATGAGAAATCTTTCAGTCAATTTAAAATACAAGTTAATAATCTCTACAATGGAAAGCGGCAGAATTGTAAACAAGCAGGCCAGCCACCCTCCTAGCGCTGAATAGATAGATAGACCAGAAAGACAAACAAATAATGAAATATATCAGAATGTAACATATTAATTTTATTGAAATAAATTGATTAAAGCTAGTGCTGTAATTTTTAATGAATCAGAATTAGTTTTATCTAAATCAATCAAATTTTAGTAATCCAAGAACAAAAGAAAGGGGGGGGGGGGGGTTAACAGAACGCATTTGCATATATCTCACAAAGTAAAAGTTCAAAGAAAATAATATTTGGTATTTAGCCTTGTGACGAACTCGTTCATGATTTAACTGCTTATTGTTAATATAAAATGAGTAGAAATGGGGGTTTCCTGAAGGTTCAAAACTGAAAAATGGAACTATCTCGGTTAATATTTAAGATAGAGAATACATGTATGTATATCAATATTTATAGTACATTTAATTTGTAGTAATATTTGTTTTATAGAATTTTTCGATCTGACGTACAGTAACGAAGATATGTCGGATCGAATTTTCGGCAATCGACCCGTTTCCAGACACCAGCCCAGGACTGGTCCAGTTTTAGCCATTAACGAACTTGATCTTTCTTTTTGATAGATAGATATATATAATTTTGAACGTACCTCATTTTCGTCATCTCCTGGGTAGTGTCGATGGACATTTGAAGAGAATTCTCGAAAATCGCGTCATTAGTTCGACCTCAATAGGTGATTTCCCTCAATCTGCTAATGATTTCATACTTCTGAGTAAGAACTAGTGTTATTTATTAATGTACAGTTCATGATACTGTGGCTAATTGGGAAAATAAAAATAATGCTCTAAATAGAAAAAAAAATTGTAAATAATTTTTTTTTTTTTTTTTTTTTTTAAATTGAATTTAATTAAAATATTTATTTATTACTGTCTCATATCAAAGAAGTATGAGAGAGTTTGAGGTGATACTATAAGACAAGCAGTACATTATGTATGTTATGGCTGGATGGGGGGGGGGCACCATCAAAGTTTCAATAAGTGTACGTCATCCAGGAGCAGCGTAAACTAAGCAGATTTCCCACGTCCTGGTGCTCGACACACTACGAACCTACTGAAGACTAAAAACAATAAAATACTAATGGCTCTCTGAATTTATGAGTTATGAATAAATGTATACAGCAACAATTGTAGATTATCAGTATTTTAACAAGATCGTTTCTATAAAATTTTTCGATCCCACTCATAATTAAGGATGGATTTGAAATTCAGACACCCCTTCCCTCTAACCCATTTCCTTTACCTGGGTCGATTTCATCCATCAACGAATATGAACATTAGAGCTGAATTAAACGGTTAAGTATTGAGCATGTTTTAGATAAAATAAACTTTTTGCATCTTCGAAATTCCCCCTTAAACCCCTCCCCTCCCAATGCTCCAATTTCGGCCGTTAACGAACATGATCTTTATATTCAAATAAAACAATATTGAATTTGAAAACCATCAAATTAAATTTGCGAACGCTGGACCATTAACAGCTATATACGATATAATATAATACTATATATATATATATATATATATATATATATATATATATAAAATTTTGAACGGAGCTCTTTTTCGTCATCTACTGTGTAGGATCAAAGGACATGTGAAGATATTTTTCGAGAATTGCGTCTTGAGTACAAACACAATATCTGATTTCTCTCAAGGAAAATCTGCTAAAAAATATTTATATTATCTTCCGTGCTACGAATGACATATTACACACACTCAATATTATTCTATTATTTTGAATACCAAAATTGAAAAATTAATCACTAATGGCATTACTTAAAAAATATATATTTATCCTACTATAATATAAAACACAGTATTAAATATACCTACGTAACCTTTTTAAAAATGTGAAAAGTCACAATTTAAGAGATTCAAAAATTTATTAATAAACATGAACATACTCATAGACAAAAACTTCATTTTCACCCTAATGAAAGTTGAGCATTGGTAAAATATAAAGATGACCACGATAACTAAGTTTAATTATTAATTTAAAAAGTTTTATTCAATTAAAATATCCAGCTATTTATTATTATTATTAAACCAAATAATCCACCATTTTATATTTTGTTCAGATATGAAGAAAAGATATTTCCAAATTTAACTGGAATTCCAAGAATATCATGGATCAGTTACCTTACAAAGAAGACTAGTTTCAAGCAATGACGTAGGATGTGACATATTAGGATTTCGGGGTTAAATCTTTAGAATCATCGTCTCTATTAATAAATACGAATCGATATACTACCGTTGGAATTTTAGAGAATATTTTTCGGAATGAGAGTTGGGGAATAATATATGATAAATAATATCGCCGTCGCAACAGGCATGGGCCTTCTTGGCGAATTTCCTTTTGTATTCACCATTTCCATGCTTTGACATTTTAAAGAAAATTATGCGATAGGAATTCCTAGATTTTCCGGCAAATGTGAATGGAACTCGATGCTTGAATCTCTCGATAACTTTTCGTTTCACATGTCATAGACACCATAACTGCATTTTGTTTCTTTGGTGTCTGTTTGTTTGTTTGCTACCTTTTCACGCATAAACGGCTGAACCGAATTTTATGAATTCGAACCGAATGGTATGTATATTACTACTAACCCAACTTAGAATTTAGGCTATATTAATATCCTCAGGGACGCACAGGAGTGGGGGTTATAAGGAAAGCCAGAAATTAAAAATAGCGGTATTTCGTTTCCTATTGGTTTTTGGCAAATATAAACATAACAAAAGTTGTTTATTTTTTTATTTAGAGTAACTTTTGTTATATACACTTTTTTCGTATACCGAATTATAAACGAGATATACGCTAAAACCTATAGCGGAAGTGAACAATTTTATTTGGGACAAAAGACCCAACCGAAATAAATAAAACTCGGTATATGTATTAACACTAACCCTTTCATTATAACAAGCCATACCAACATTTCTAGGGACGGGCAGGAGTGGGGGTTATAAGGAAAGCCGGAAATTAAAAATAGCGATATTTCGTTTCCTATTGGTTTTTCGGCAGATATGAACATTTCAAAAGTCATTTACCTTGTTATTTAGAGTAACTTTTGTTATAAACACTTTTTTTGTATACCGATCTATAAACAAGATATACGCTAAAACCTATTGCGGAAGTGAACAATTTTATTTGGGACAAAAGACTCAACCGAAATAAATAAAACTCGGTATGTGTATTATCACCAACGCTTTCATTATAACAAGCCATACCAACAATTCTAGGGACGGGCAGGAGTGGGGGTTGTAAGGAAGGCCTGAATTTAAAAATAGCAGTATTTCGTTTTCTATTCGTTTTTCGGTAAATATGAACATAACAAAAGTTGTTTATTTTCTTATTTTGAGTAGCTTTTGTCATATTGATTTTTGTCTTTTAACAAAGTATAAACGAGATATACACTATAAACTAAAGCGGGAGTAAACTATTTCATTGGGCGCTAACGATTGAACCGAACTTAACAAAACTCGGTATGTCAATTAGCATTAATTGTTCCATGATTATAAGCTATATTAAAATGTTTAGGTTAGAACGGGAGTGGGGGTTATGAGGGAGGCCTGAAATAAAATATTCGCCATATTGCATTGTCTATTTGTTTTTCGACAAGCATGCACATAACAAAATTTCTTTACTTTGTTATTTAGATTAACTTTTGTTTTATACATTTCTCCAGGAACAATGTGTGGAGCAAGTAATTTGCGTAGAAATATTGATATGCTCAACAATTCATTCCAATTTGAACTTTGAGGTAGCTCACCTGGTAAATTTAATTCAAATCTATGTTAATATTTTGTTCTTAATAACTGAAATCTATGCATAATGCACAGGAGACGGGAAATATGACAATTTGGAGGACAGTGAAGACTTACATAAAAAATTAATTTTATTATTAACAAATGCCAACGACTAGTATTAACCCTAAACTCTGGGACGGGTAAATGTCAAAATATTGTGCAAAGTAAAGCCTTGCCAAAAAAATACCATCACCACTCAGTCTCAAATCTATTCCCGAGCGAAGCCGGGTATCTGAGCTAGTACATATATATACCCGTATATATGTATATATATATCGACTGTAAAACGATTTTCGAAAGAACAATTTACTCATTTATGAGGCAGAGAGTGGGCGAACACAACAAAAAGTAGACGTCTATATGAATTTATTAAAATATACTCAAGTACTTGCTGGAGATGGTTAAAAGTTATTTTTATTGATTTGGTTTGACTGAGAACAATACGCATGAGCAGTACGCTAGACTGTTATAATGAAACTGAACAAAGTTTTGACCACATAATATGTGTAGACTTTATGACAGACAAAGGACAACATTAATAAAAAAAAACAAGGTTCTGAACGTAGCCTGGCTAGCTAGTAAACCGCAATTATTGATTGTACACAACTGAGAACTTCTTAAAATCTTTAGAGTTGTGCTGAACTAATACCTGAACGGTTTTAAACTTCATCTAAATATCAATTTCATTATTTTTACTTTATTATTTCTACTTCATTATTTTTTTCTTTTCATATTTTATTATTATTATTTGTAGTTATGTAATTGTTAATTTCATTTGCTCTTTGAAATACGTTTATTTTATTTTCAACATAAAAATTATATTTTGATTTTATGCTGTAAAAAAAAAGAAGAAAGAGGTTATATTATATATCATGTATTATTATTTATGATGGATCATGGGAAATATATTTCTATACTGCAGTATAGAAAACATTATAATATTGTTACGTTTTTATTACCAAAACCAGTAATAAACGTTTTTAATAAGAGTTCTTTTGGATTGCAAAATTAAATACTCGCAAGTTTCACAGTTTTTATCACTGCACAATTTATTTGGATAATGCACAATAAACTTGGTAATTATTCTTAATTACTACTCACAGTATAGACTGATAGTGTCACTGTTCTTCAGATTACACAGTCCAATAATTCACTCACGGTCACTGAAATTCACAACAAGACGGCACTGCACTGTCCTTTGCTTCGCGGCACTACACTGTCTTCTACTTCGCGGCACTGCACTGTCCTTTACTTCGCGGCACTGCACTGTCTTAAACACGGCACTAAACTGTTACTTACAGTCACGGCACAACACTGTTCTTCTTATAAAAACACTTTACCGCACTGCACTAAGTCGCACTTTAGCACTGATGTGAACATCAAGACAGGTAAGAACAAAACTGACTGACTCACGGCTGGCCCGAGCTTCTTTATATAGGTTGTCAGCATACATCAAAGGGGAATTGTCTGGTTCATTCGAGGCTGGGCTAGACGAGCCTAGAAGCGTCTCGACCCTCCGTCGGTCTCTTTGATCTACGTCTCACTTTCCAAATACGCGACACTCTCTCTCTCTCTGAAGGATTATTTATCTATTTAATTTTCGCAACAATATCCACACACACACACACACATGGGTACAGTAAAAGCGTGCCTTGCTAAAAGAAATTCGCTAAAATGCAATACAAATAAAACTATTTGAGTTTGTAAAGGAAAGTGAATAAGATAATTTTTGCCCTCCCGCTATATTTTATTTGCCTATTCTGTTATTTCGGCTACCAATTACTGTTTTCAAATTTATAACTATGCACTCAACTCATGACAGGGATTGAAATAATAATATCGATATTGATTATGTAATTTATTTTACATGTATAAATAAATAATGCACTCATGACAATAAAAAAATAATTTAAGGTTTTCAATTGTATTTTACTAACGAACCAACACGTCCTTTCCCTTGCTACAAGTTGAGAGATTATTCTGAATTTTAAGAAATTCAACCACTTTCAGGTTAATTTCAAGTCGGTACCGATTAGAACAACGAATCAAGTCAATAAGGAATTTATATATTTTCTCCAAAAAGTTCAAAGACTTCCAACTTAAAAGATAATCTTCCATGAATCAAATATAGGATGAATATAAATTTGTTAAAAAGGAAATTCTCTAGTTCATTTGAATATGGAACTTATCCATTATCGAAATTCTATAACATTTGTGGAATATTTATGGACAGAACTGAATTTTATGTTTTTAATTGTAAGTTTCCTTGAATAAATATAATTTATAAAACAAGGAAGAATGGGATCGTGATACACGTTATCAGGACATCCTGTTCTCGGCAGATACAATAGTGACGAATCACATTGTCACCAGCTTAAGGGAATTTCGATAAGATTTATTGTAGTTTTTCAATCATGTCTACAATGAATTAAAAGGACATATTATCATATGCAATTTCACGATTCTCAGATTGCAGTATAATTATGGACATGTTGTGACAGTAATTGCGTCCTTGTAGTTACGTAAATTCAGATAGGATCGTCATACGGTTGCTAAAACTTAAAATTGCCGTATTATGTAAGACAAGCCAGTAAACACAATAAATACTTCAAGACGAGGAAATTGGCTTTATAGCAATGTAACGCTTATAGATGAGACTAGTATGAATTATTTCAGCATTTTATTTCAAAAGGTTTTTGAAAAAAATTGTAGATTTTTTACTTTCGCGTCCAAAGTAAAGGAAGTATAGTAATCACGAAACTTTTCAGTACTAGGATTTCAAATTATTCGTTTGTCCATCACTAAACCCATTTTGATTAGTTTCAGTTTGATTTCTGTAGTTACGTTTCTAGCATAAATCATAGCGGGTAGCCTATGTACGAGTATGTTGACATATTAATTGGGATTTTTCTAACGTCCAGTTGAGTAGCTCCCGTTTTGCTCGAAATCGGTTCAGTGGAGTTATAGAAGGCAAGAGCGAAAATAAAACATATCAAATTTACTTATTGCAGATAAAGAACAATTGTTTAGGGCACTTGAATAGATCTCTAAATTATATTCCATAAAATTTGTAATCATCTTTATTAGTATTACTTTCAATTGGAATAACTTTACATGGTTAAAAGATGAAATTAACCAAACATTTTTTTATTTATTTCAATAGACTTACAAGAAATAAAAATATAAAAAAAAAATTATTTATTTCAATAGATTTACAAGAAATAAAAATATTTAAAAAAAATTATTTATTTCAATAGATTTATAAGAAAGTCCTGGGGCTCAGGTTAGCCATGTGAGTTAAAGCTTTGACCTTAATCTCACATGGTAAACCTAGAGTGGCGATTTCGATTCTTCGCTGGGCAAAGGAAATTTTTAAGTGACGAAATTCATTAAATAACATCCTATATCCCACCTCTGGCTAGAAAAGGGTGGATAGCCCGTTCCAATTAGCCTGAGTTTCAAAAAGTGGACGTTAATGAATAATAATAATAAAAGAAAGTCATGTGACTCCCAAATCAGGTGTTTATGTATTTGTAATAAAAAAAACAAAAAAATAAAGTCCGTCACGCAGGGGCTGCGTAAACTAAGCAGATTTCCCACGTGAATTTTTACAATAGAGACATTTCAGAATAGAGAGTCAAACAATTACGGTGACGGCCCGAACTAGCTCTTGACGGAAACTCACGACTAGACCCGAAGTTGGCCGATCAAAACGGCCGCCAGAGCTCACGGCGGAAAGTCCGAACATAGCCACTGCTGCCGAGCACATGCAGAATACAAATGCAAATATCTCAGTTAATATTCAAGATAGAGAATAAATGTATAAACAATATTTATAGTAAATTTAATTTGCAATAAGATTGATTCTATAATATTTTTCGATCCGACGTATAGTAACGGAGATATTTTGAATTTTCAAAAATCCCCCCTCTAAACCCCTCCTCCCACTGGTCCGATTTCAGCCATTAACGAACTTGATCTCTCTTTTTACGTAAAACGCTTAAATATGAAGTTTGGTAACGATTAAACAAAAATTGCGACCGCTAGAGCGTTAACAGATATATATATATATATATATATATATATATATATATATATATATATATATATATAATTTTGAACGGACCTCATTTTCGTCATCTCCTGGGTAGGATCGATGGACATTTGAGGAAATTTTTCAAAACTCGCGTCATGAGTACGACCTCAATAGCTGATTTCCCTTAAGGGAAATCTGCTAAAAAAAAACAAAAAAAAAACACAAAAAAAAAATGATCTATACATCTTTCCTTTATGTTTTGCTAATAGGAAAGTTAGTATATTGAGTACGTATATTGTGTTTCTGCCCTCCCTCTTTAACTCCTTTGCCAATTAGCAGTCTTAGATTTACAAATCGAGTGTGTGGATGTGCGTATGAGTGCGCGCGGGTGTGCGTGCACATATAGACAAAACATAGACGTGCACATATAGTGAATGAATGATGTTTTTTGGTATCTAGGGACATCAACATGATAAGCCACTTGACCCTGTACATAATTTTCCGAGTGTGTGTGTGTGTGTGATGTATTTACTTTCCTTGAATAGGCTTCTTAGGAAAGAAACGAAATACATGATAATTGTAGTAGGATTTATGAAAATCTTAAATTATTTTATTATATAAAATTAGTAGGGAGCGAGTTATGACGTAGTTTACTACAGAAGAAGATAATCGTATTCGTTGTGCTAATTGAAATATATAAAGAATGCCTAAAGTAATATTTCTCAACAAAACTAGCATATTTATTTTTCCTTTTATTTATTGTATGTAGGCACTGAGCCGAAAGTTACTTGTGCCTGACGGTCAAGTTGTCATCCTTGTTTTCATAGGCCCATCTTCATCCCTTGTACAATTTGCTCAACTTCCTTTTGTTTACACCTATTTTATTAATTTTATATTCATTTCTCTAGTCCTATTCTATTCTGTGTGGCAAATAAGAAAAAAAGCAAAGCAGTGTCTTTGATTATTAATTTGTTGAATTAATATTCATCTTTTTAGTTTGTACGCTCGTATGTTAAAGCTCATTTTACATTACTTTGCTTGGTCATAAGAATGCCATTAGTTTTTCCACATCACTATCATCCCCTTTTATTTGACTAAGTACATTCGACTTACCAAGGGACCTTTTAATGTTCCCATACCATCTTATACTCTGTGTGCTGTACAAGTAATCCAGGTAGGAGGTTCTTCCTCTTTCGACAGGTGGCTTGTGAGTCTGGCCAATTCTTGAGCGGGATATCAACACAACATTTCTCCATTCTGTATTCAATTTTCCTTTTTGAAGTTTTCCAGGACATGTACGCAGCCCCTAAGACAAGGTGGCTTTTGGACAGTTTCTAGGTTCCATTCTTTTGCTTATAAAGATCCTGAGCAAGACCATATATACGTGTAAGTATAAGAGGACAAGGGATACATCATACAATTGAACGAAGGAAACCAGCAACAGTGCCTACTCAAGACAGAACTGTTGGTTGGACGTAACGTTTTTTAAATTTATTGCACATTTTTCTCTCGGTTCAAAGATAAGAGGCGAAAAGCTTTTTACTTTCCCTATGCTTTTTTTTTCCTTTTTTATCCATGCGGAGTTTAGTTATGCAAGAGAGCTGGGTGTAATATGGCGGGTGTGTAAGTGCTAGGCTAGCCCTATACAATGGTGTTTACGATCTGTTAGTCGGCATGTTCCGCCTTTCCCCGCCGCGTCTCTCCTTCATTTCCTATTTAGAGAAACAATGCCCTCCGACACAGCCCTCTCGGAGCCGCTCTCGCGACCTTCCCTGAAACATTGACGACTGGGGAAGTTTCGTGGATTTCAGGTCTGAGAGCAGCAGACTTGCCGTCCAGGAGAGAATCACATTCGTGTATACCGGTATCATGGGCATTCAACCGAATCACCAAAGGATTCCGCCAAAATCACGGCGCTTATATATTCGCTTTCAAATAGTTCTAATGAGGCTACTTAAGTCTGCAATGGAGATCATTGTCGTCCAAACCTTCTATTAGCAGATTTCCCACAGCTATTGAGGTTGTACTCATGACGCAGTTTTTGAAAAATTTCCTCAAATGTAAAAAATGTAAATCGATTCTATCCAGGAGATGACGAAATGAAGTCCTTTCAAAACTATATATATATATATATATATATATATATATATATATATATATATATATAGAGAGAGAGAGAGAGAGAGAGAGAGAGAGAGAGAGGGAGAGAGAGAGAGAGAGAGAGAGAGATAGATAGATAGATACATAGAGAGATGGGTAGAGATACTTTTCTGTTACGCTATAGTTGTCGCTATTTTTGATCATTACCAAACTTGATATTTAATCGTTTTATTTAAAAATAAAAGTAGAGTTCGTTAATAGCTGAAATCGGACCTGGAATAGCGGAGGTTTCGGGGGGGAGGGATTCGAAAATTTAAAATATATCCTTTGTATTTGAGCCGGATATGAAAATGGTATAGAATCAATCTTCATAAACTATTGGTGTTCCGCAATTGTTGTTCTTTGCATTTTTTTTTTTTCTGTAACGAGTATTAAGAGAGTTAGTTATTCGTACTATCTTCCTTTCTACTTTCAGTAACACTCCATTCTAACCTTTCTCCTGATAGTTTTTTTGTTACATATAAATAGAGAATATTTGGTGAGATGGGATCAAAACTGTGCTATAGTAGGAAGTGGGGGAAATCTGCTTAGTTTAAGCAGTTTCTGCGTGACGAAAGTTTTAGGGCTTGAGGGAAATCAGTTATTAAGGTCGTACTCATGACGGAATTTTCGAAATATTTCTTCAAATATCAATCGATCCTACCTAGTAGATGACGAAAATGAGGTCCATTCAAAAGTGTATATATATATATATATATATATATATATATATATATATATATATATATATATATTCTGTTACCGCTTTAGTGCTCGCAATTTTTGTTGGAACGTTACCAAACTCGATATTTAGTGGTTTTATGTAAATAGAAAGATCGAGTTCGTTAACGGCTGAAATCGGGCAAGAGAAAGGGGGGTTTAGAGAGGGAGAATTTTGAAAATTCGCAATATCTCCGTTACTATAAGTCGGATCGAAAAAGTGAATAGGATAAATCTTACTGAAAATTAAATGTACTATGAATATTGTTATATACATTTATTCTCTATCTTGAATATTACCCGAGATATTTGCATTTTTCAGTTTTCAGCCATTAGTAAATCCCTACTTCTGCTAGTGTTAAATAAACAATACTCTGTTATATAATAAACCACATTATCCCAAGGCTAAAGCCAAATATTGTATTCATTGTACTTTTACTTTGTGGGATATATGCAAATACGTTCTATTGACCCCCCCCCTTCTTTTGTTTTTGGATTACTAAAATTTGAGAGACTGAGATAAAACTGATTCTGATTCATTAAAAATTACAGAACTAGCTTTAGTAAATAGTTTTCAATAAAATTAATATGTTATATTCAGATATATTTCATTAATTGTTTGTCTTTCCGGTCTATCTATGCAGCGCTACGAGGCTGGCTGGCCTGTTTGTTTACAATTTAGCCGCTTTCCGTTGTAGAGATTATTAACTTGTATTGTAAATTTACTGAGCATTCACGATAGTGTTACCTGTATGTATATTTATCAATTGTACACTTTCGCGTGGGAAATCTGCTTAGTTTTGGCAGCCCCTGCGTGACGGACTTTTATATTATTCTCATGTTGGACATGTGCTCCGGTTGTTAGTTAAGGCGTTGGTCTTAATAAACTTGGTGACCTAATAGCCATGGGTTCGATTCGCAGATGAGCAGTAGAAATCTATTTAGTGGTGAACTTAATAAATAAATTCCTACCCATTTAGCCATGACAATATCGAGTGGACTTTCATAAATAGCACGACACCCTTCTTATTGAACATCCATGAAGGATTCCTTAAGAAGGACGTGCTCCAGTTAGCCACAGCACTTGGGCACACCGCTTCTCGGGAACCAACAACTCCCCAGGAATGTGTTCGCCTATTGTATTATAATTTTACAAGGAAATAAACCGGTCCGGACGGAGGAACTCTAAGGCTCATTTGCATTTATGCTTATGATAAACTCGCCTCAATGAATCCTCTCTGCATACTTGCAAGCCTTTTTGGCTCATCTTATTAAGTCGAATGAGAGTCTCTTGAATGTATTCAAGAAATTAGTGAACAGACTGCAAATGACGCCCATTTAGCATTCCTCTCTCCTTTTTTTCACAGGCATTAACCACTGGCAAATCAACTCGAAAGTCGTATTGCTGTTCTCATTTTCTTATGAGCACATATTATGCTCTAAAGACATTCATTTTGTGAGTCATTATAGAACCTCAAATTCTGGTACGAACCCTTTGAGTATATATATAAGTTATTAAAATCAATTCATCGTCAATTTATATATATATATATATATATATATATATATATATATATATATATATATATATATATTTCCTTTGCACATTACCCATGCACAAAGGGGCGTTTATTTGCTACATGTACCATACTATTACAGTATATAACATGTCATAATACATTGTGTTTTGATAACAAGAAATGATGTTCATGAATTCATTCTTGAGATTAAAAAAATAAAATAAAAAGAAAAGAAAAGGAAACAAAAAAAAATGAAAAACAAAAATAATAAATAAATAATATACATAATAAAAGAACAAACAATCAAAGTGATGAAAAATTAGTACGCATAATAAGAAAAATCTAAACAATCCAATAACATGTTAATTTAACTTCATTAAGAAAGTTATGCCACTCATTATAATACATTATTCTTGATGTAGGCGTTAAAAAGAAAAAAGAATGGAAGGAAGACTTAATATATTATTTTTTAAGTACGGTGTTTAAAACATCCGCTGTTTCTATTAAGGTTTTAGAAAAGTGCCTAAACACTAATGGGTATTTTTAAAACAAACTCTTTAAATCCATTGGCCACTGGTCTTTGTTTCTGTGAAGTTTTTGTTGGAGTGTGTTTCGTAATTGTGCAAGTGTAGATAAGGTGTTCTATAGTCTGTTCACTCGTTCTGTCACAGGGACAGTTTTTGTCATTTAGCATTTTAAATCTATGTAAATAAGATTTAGTAGTCCCGTGTCCAGTGAGTACTTGTGTAGAGTAATAGTCAGTAGCAGTACAGGTGTTGTATTCCTCAATATTTGGGATGAATGTTTTTAAATGCTTGCCTTTCTCTGTTTTGTCCCATCGCTCCTGCCACTGTTTTATTGTGTCCGTGAGTAACGTGTATTGTAGACTTTTTTTTGTTATGTTGGAGTATGTTATGGGAATGTTTTGGTCCTTGGATGTATTTTTTGCAATTTTGCCAACTAATTCGTTTTCGTAAAGTCCGGCATGTCCTTTGACCCAAGTCAAATATATTTTTCTGTTGTTGTTTTGAATGTCTATAATTAGTTGCCTACTTTGTTCTGTCTATGGGTCATGTATGTCAGTGCTCAATAGTTTTTTTATTGATACCTTGCTGTCTGTGTTTATAGTTACTTCTGTAATTTGTTTATTATTTAGTTTTACGTATTCGAGTGAGTTCATTAATGCAAGCGCTTCAGCTTAAAGCATAACGGTCCTAGTCGTTATTTAAGTACGTCAGTGAATATATTCTTATGAAAGACAATAAATAGGTTTATTTCGAGAATATGTATTTTCTCTTCTTCAGGCCTAAAAAGTACAGGTATATATGTATATTGCACATTGTTGTTAGAGTGTAATAGATATTGTTTGTGTTAATTCTACTTACCAAGACTAAAGATACTTAAAAACAGTATTACTTTTGATTACATTAGAACTACTGTGTATTACCTACCCAAGCCTGTTACATTGAGCTTGGTCACTGCCTTATGTCTTTGTATCACTATAGTTATGCCTTTTGTTTGTTGAACTATATTATAATTATTATACTGTAGCTATTAGATTATGTTACAGCTATTGATATGTGTTATTATAATTATTGTTATATTATTTTTTTATTAAAGCTATTTTTATGTAGTAATAAAATTGTTATGTTATTGTTATTCCACTATGTTACAATTGTTATTGCTGTATGTTATCACAATTATTGTTATATTTTGTTAAAGCTATTTTCATGTTATATTAAAGTTACAATGTTATTATTATTTTTATTATGCTACAACTAATTATTGTTGTGTGTTGTTACAATTATTGCTATTCCACTATGTTACATTTATTATTGCTTTATGTTATCAAAATTATTGTTATACTCTGTTAAAGCTATTTTCATATTATATTAAAGTTACAATGTTATTATTATTTTTATTATGCTACAACTAATTATTGTTGTGTGTTGTTACAATTTTTGCTATTCCACTATATTACATTTGTTATTGCTGAATGTTATCACAACTTTCGTTATATTTTGTTAAAGCTACTTTCATGTCATATTAAAGATAGAATGTTATTATTATTTTTATTATGCTACAACTAATTATTGTTGTGTGTTGTTACAATTATTGCTATTCCACTATGTTACATTTATTATTGCTATATGTTATTAAAAATTATTGTCATATTTTGTTAAAGCTATTTTCATGTTATATTAAAGATTCAATGTTATTATTATTTTCACTTTCATCTAAACCATCCAAGCTCCTCAGTCGATTTCAATCAAAAGATGAGTTGTACAACTCGTTGTTACAACAGCCTTAAATATGGAACTCCATCATACTAAGGCTAATCATTTCCGTCTTGGGCGGTAATTGTACAGATTTCACTTCGAAATTGGACCAAATAGTTTGAACGAGTTAAAACTTATAAATCCTTGGAAACCTGAAAACTAAACTTCTTTACAATTAAAATACTTCCTTTAATTCGTACATATGGATAATGAAGATATTTTGTCAATTATATCTCTATAAAGTTTTGGAAAGTTCGCCAAGCAGAGGCTACGTTAACAGGTTTCCCACGTGTGTCATGTATTTGCTTTTATCTCAAAATTTAAAAGTTTATTGAGAAATATATTTGGAATTTGGGCTTCATATAATGTGCTTAAAAATATAACTGCTTATTGTTTATATGACATGAGTAGAAGTGGGGGGTTTACGAAAACTAAAAAATACAAATACCTCGGTTAATAAACAAGATAATGAGAAAAACGTACATAATAACATTTATAGATCATTACATTTGCAATAAGATTGATTCACTACAAATTTTCGATTTGACGAATAATAACGGAGATATTTCGAATTTTCCCAATTTCCTCCTCTAACACCCTCCCCTCCCTCCAGCTGGTCCGATTTTAGCCGTTATGAAATTGATCTTCATTTTTACATAAAACGTTTGCATATCGAGTTTGGTATCGATCTGACAAACATTCCGATTGTTAGAGCGTTAACGGGCATATATATGTAAAATTTTATGTTTATTATTATTTACGTCCACTTTATGCTACTAGGCTAATCGGGACGGGCTATCTACAGGTTACCACCCTTTTCTAGCCAAGGTGGGTTCAAGGAGTTTATTTAGTGAGTCCGTCAATAAATAAATTTCTACAGCCCAGGGCGGAAATCGAACCTGCCGCCCTAGGTATACTACGCGAGATTAGGACCAAAGCCCTAACTCCCACGGCCAACCTGAGCCCCTGTGTAAACTTTTGAACGGACCTCATTGTCGTCATCTCGATGGACATGTGAAGACATTTTTTTTTTCGAAAATCTATCATGAGTAGAACCTCAATAGCTGGTGTCCACAAAGGGAAATCTGCTAAAAACGAACTGGCGTTCATTGAAAATAACAAAGCGTTAACAAAAATAATATAAGTAGCTAGGTTACAAATATAGACATGAGATATAATTCATTGGATAATGAATCGCAACCTTGAAGGACGCCCATCGCTTGAGGTTTGCCATTCCAATTTGCCTAGGCGGACTCGCAAGGTGGTTGAACCCAAACAAACACAATGTTGAGCAAGAGACAATGTCGGCCTTTGCACAACCCACCGACTGCCTTTAGAGGAGTCCAACTGCCTCACCCTGTTTACGAAACGCCGCCTCTAGATTCCACTACAGCTGTTTAAGTCCCTATTTAGCAAGTCTGTTCGTGCCTCTCCGGCCAACAGTTTCTTTTGCACATGAATTATTGCTCTATCCGCCATTTTGCATTACAATGCCCTTACCTGGGAATATCTACGAAACTGGTGCCGTATCATATATTTCAACGGTGGACTGGGAAAAATTCCGTAAAGCAGGGGCTGCGTAAACTAAGCAGAATTCCCGAGCAAGTAGAACACATTATTGATCTCATTTCACGAGATATTTTATATTTCCAAGTACAAATCCCATGAGTAAAAGAGACTTTCCTGAAGGCTGAAAACAAGAAAGTACAAAGAAACTAGATCAATATTTGACCTACGAAAAATGTATATAATAACAACTGTAGAGCAGTAATAGGTTAACAAGATTGGTTCTATAATATTTTTCGATACAGCTCATAATAACAGAGATATTATGAATTTTTTTATCTCCCCTTTCTTCCCCACCCATATTCCTGGTCCGATTTTAGCCATTAAGGATGAATAACTTAAGTATTGAATGAAACAATGAAATATCGAATGTGGAATAGATCAAACAAACATTTTTGAGTTCATAACATAAAATTTCATATAATGACATCACACAACGTATTTGCACTTATCTCCTGCAGTAAAAGAGAAATGAAAACAAGGTTCCAAAAGAGTGGATCACAGTATAACAGCTTATTGTTAATGTGAAATGAGTGGGACTTTAATCAAGGCAGAAAATTAAAAAAGTCCGTTCACTATGGGGTAAGCAGGTTTCTCACGCGCGTCACGCATTTGTATTTATCTCAAAACGTAAACACTCATAAATAACTGTTGTCATACCTGTCGGTGGAGACCGTCGTCACTGGCTGATGGTCGAGTACAGCTGGTATTGTGCTTTCGATGTAAAGGTACCATCTTCAAGCCCGTCAAAAGTTGTACTCTTTTGAGTTGAGTACAAGTTTTGACGGGCTTGAAGATGGTGCCTTTACATCGAAAGCACAATGCCAGCTGTACTCGAACATCAGCCAGTGACGACGGTCTCCGCCGACAGGTATGACAACAGTGTCATTTATACTGACGGTTCTAATCCTCTATTGGAGTTCAATAAGTACTATATTTCGTATTTAGGCTTGAAATAAAGTGTTTCATACTATTACAGCTTATTGTTAATATGACATGAGTTGATGGGGGGGGGGGTTACTGAAGGCCGAAAACTAAAAAGTGCTAATATCTCGGTTAATAATCAAGACAGTGCAAAAATATGCATAACAACATTTATAAAACATTATTTTTTCAATACGATTGGTTCTATACAAGTTTTCGATCAGACGCATAGTAATAGAGATATTAAGAATTATCGAAATTCCCCCTCCCACTGGTCGGATTTCTGCCATTAATGAACTTGACCTTTAGTTTTACATAAAACGTTTAAATATCCAGGTTGATAACGATCAAACAAAAATTACGACCGCTAGAGTGTTAACAGACATATATTTATGTTTATATATATATATATATATATATATATATATATATATATATATATATATAGTTTTCAACGGACCTCATTTTCATCATCTTCTACTACAGAACTACAGGCCATTATAATAGCGCTTTCAAAAAATAGATATCGCCAATTAGTTTTATGCCCAGATTCTTTAAGCTCTTTACTTTCCTTGAGAAGTATCTCCAATAGCCCATTAATTACAAAAATGCTCGAACTAATTAATGCGCACATTAAACTCTTGTAATTTTAAAATGGTGTGTGTACCCGGTACTTTTTATTTACCATCACTTTTTTGTTCTAAGTTCTGTTCGTGTTTCTTGTAATGTTTTGAGTTCCATCCCCATAGTTTTGTTCTTTATATTATTTTGAGTTTTTCACGTTTTGTTATTTTGTTTTTTTTTTCCATCTTTAAGATGATCCAAGTCGCCATTGTTGCGGAGCTCTATATAATAAATAAATAAATAAATCTTGTATAATATGGTTATAGAGACGTGTGAATAATAACAGGTGATATTTGAGGAGGTGTGACCTTTGTAAAGACTACAGCCTAAAGGTAACACTGTAGAAAGGAGGAAACCACACAATAGACTCCCAATCTCCTAACCTGACATTTTTACCTTCCTATCAGGTCTCTTTTCCACAGATTCACTGAAACAGTTGGATAACTTGGAGCTGTGAATTCGATTCCTATATGGACTTCGAATCTTTTTTGGTCCAGGGACAGCCAAATAAAATCCTAGTTCACTGAGGCCTAGAAAACAGTTTCTTTTGAAGTAGTCTTTGACTACTGTCTTGTGTTCCGAATGCTTAAATAAATAATGCCTGTGTTATTAATTGTGTTAAGGAATTTTCTGAAAGTAAAAGAAACCAGATAGCTTAAGTATAATTATATTTAATTTGAAACACCTTAAAGTAAAAAAAATCTTACGTGGGACCATATCAGGTTTTTCATTTATTCCTTTCGCTGTTATTAAATAAAATAAATAAAGTGTTCTAATGCACTTCATTTTGAAAGTAATATAGGATTTCTCCGTTCCCCACCATAAGGTCAAAAAACCGCATAAAACAAAACGTAATGACCTATCATGGTGATAACAAAAATTGTTAAGGCCAATTTGATTTTGTTCAGTTACGAATAAATTTGCAATTTTTATTTCCATTATCATCTAAACCCCTCCTTACATATTAGTCTATTTTGATCAAAAAGGAAGCTTCACAACCATACGTTAGAGCCAAAATATGAAATTTCAACATTTTAAGGCTAGCCGTTTTTTGAGTTCTATGAGATACGTACATACACATTGTACGTACAATCAGCGTACTGGAAGTAGTCCAAATGGGTCCAGGGAGGCTCAAAACGGGTAATTTCACTGAAATTTGGTAATTAAAAATTTTCGTGATTACGATAACTCAATTATTATCCACAATGGAGTAAAAAATTAGCTTATCAAGTACAGCGAAAAAGTTCAATGCCAAATTTAAAATAATAACCTTCGGGAATAAAAGTGAGGATAGTAAATTTCCAACTTGTGGACAATTAATTCAATTGAATTCATATTAAAACATGTTATCTTCCCCCATTACATAGCTGTAATTATTTTTGACGAAATTTGAAACAATGTTGCCTATGTTTTTCAATGACCATCAAAAAGGTTTATATAAGTTGATTCAGTAAGAAATTTAGCAATAAATAAAATATCTAAATTGTCTGGCGTACGGAAAAGATCAAAGCAATTCCCTTTCGTCATATGAGCAAAGGATTTCCAGTATGTAAGTTTGGACATTTAAGTAAAAAGGAGCACTTGAGTTTCTTGCAAAGCATCAGTTAAGAATATTTCAGCCAAGAACTTCAGAGAAACAAGGTTTCCTCACTGATATGAGAATTTGTTTGTGGCAAAAATCCTTAGTGCAACCACGATTAAAAAAGAAGGTTGTAAATATTGGATAACCCATTTCATATAAAATGAACAATTCACGTTATTTCGTGAGGTCGGGCTTGATAGCTACTAAACCATTCTAAGAAATATTTGTGTAAATTAAGCATTCAAGGCACTTTAAATTCAGGCATTCGTCCCTATCTGGAATCCGATTTACCATCTTTAGCTGGTCCCTAACCTAAACAGCATAAACCGCGAGGATTTTGCATTGATTTAGCTGATTGGATCAGCATTGGCTCAGCTGCCGTATATTGTATAATTTCAATAGGACTCGTTTACTAAAGAGACAAAGATGGCGCACATCTTCTACTTCAGGAATCTCAAATTAAGGTACTTGACTAAAGTGCTTATTAACACTAACAGAGAACTATTTTTATATAAGCCAGTAAAATGCAGGGTTATTCTTGTAGTAATATAAGTCAGTAAATTCTAGAGTACAGGTTTTAATAGGGTCTTTTTGCAGGAATAAGGAATTCACAGAGTCTCAGCAAAGTAAACATTTTGGTCAATAAAATGTTTTTCATTACGTCGTATGTTAGAATTTATAATCCCTTCATCTATCTAAGTAAACTAGACATTAAACATTGAGGGAGGTTACATCTTAATATTAAATTTGGGTAAAGGAATGATGATTTCCTTAAGGCTGCGACAAATACTTGTAGCACAAATACGTTTTTTTTTTTTTGACAGTACAGGAGGCAGAAGACTTCACTGCGCAAACTTCGGAAGATGATTCTAGGTAAAATTCTGATGAAAAGAGTCCAAATAGGCTAAGGTATGATTTTTGCTCGTTTTAGAGTTATTTACATTTTTCTGATTACGTTTTTTTTTTAAATTTGGTGTTTTCTCCGTTTAATGACCTATAATTTCAGACACATTCCTAAACCAAAGATTCATTGGTTTAAAGCCTTCTAAGGGAGAACGTCACATTAACTGTTACTAATCTTTAAACCTGCATTTTGGATAGTTTGTTTAGATTTCTGATATTGACTCAATTTCTGGAGTTACAGCTCATTGCAGGTAGAAAACACCAAATTTAAAATGAAATATCTCCTCCAAAACGAATCACACAGAAGGCTATGACTTTTTTTTTATTTTTGGAAACTGTGCCTAGAATTTGTGGCGGAGTTTGTGTATTAAAGTCTGGTACACACTGTACATAAAATAATAATCTGCACAAAAAAAAAAATTATTTCATTTATTAACGTCAACTTTATGCTACTGCAGCCAATAGGGGCGGGCTAATATACAGGTTACCACCCTTTCCTAGTCATGGTGTGTACCCAACGTAAATTAACCTAAATCTTCAATTAGTATCTACTATAAACCATAAAGAAAAAATGTCCCTTGGTACGACACAGCAACAAGAATATTCATAGAGTTTATCCATCAGTAGGTAAACAGCAGAAAATAAGAGAGTTGTACAATAATAAACTACAAATAAAGTCAAAATAGTGTACTAAAACGTTCAAAACATTAACACATCAATAGTTTTAAAAAGTGTCATTTTCGCCATGGCTTTATATTTTAGTCATACATAAAATAAACTAATACAATCCTTTTTGGGTTAGCAGTGAAGCGAAAAACGGGCAGTGGAATTTGTCATTCCTTTGAGCAAAGTTCCAAAGCCATTTAGCAATTAATAGCCTTTGTGAGATGAGCCCCAGAGATTAGTGGTAGATCTCATTGCAGAATTATCTCCGGCCTTTAAAGCAGCAAAGCCCTTTATCATAATGAACAGGTTCCTATAGGCGCAGTGCTCTGGAATGGATTTTCATTCATAATCAGCCGTTAGCGCTCCAAGCAGATAAACTGGAACTGTATACATTAAAAAACAGAAGCCTTTTTTGTCATAATACAAAGGAAATTATTTTTTTTTTAAAGATAAACCGGCCTTGTTGAAAAAGTATTTTTACACAGGTTTCATGTTCGTAGAAATTAATACGAATCAAGTATAGTCCTACCATTCATACTTTGTTTTTTAAACTTTTTTGAAGGCTGCATTTGGTTTTTAAATAATTAATTTACTTATTATTATTGTTTAATAAACTGAGCATGAATATATCTAGGAAGGGTGATTTCCATCACATAGCAACATCATCATATGAACAATTCCCATACCTGGGGGGTGGGGGGGGGGTGCAACGCTTCACTACATGATTCAAATGATCATAATTTCAACAGTTGAATTTTCGATGTATGGAACTACCTTCATTATGAAGTAACCTATGTATATATTTTCCCTGGAAGAATGATTTCGGAAAATTGTAGAAAATAACAAGATAAGCAGGTTCATTCTTGTAACATTTATCGATTCGACGCATAACAACGCAGATATTTACTATTTTACATTCCACTTCTTTTATATAAACCTCTAGCTTTCTTGAGCGGATTTCTGCCACTAGCCAGCCACCCTCGCACCTGCCGGGAGTCTAACCCGGTTATCCTGGATATTTAGTACAGTACTGTACCTATGTCCCTTCCCTGTCTAAATTCTTACTTACAACATGTCAGTTGGGTCAGACTGGAGGGAAGATTAAAGTTGTAGTCTGCATACTCATGCTGGCTAATAGTCTATCGTTAGTTACCTTATGCAGGCTACGGAAGGATGGCTATCTAACAACTTTGGCTTTGAGTAGAATTTTCTCCACTAATTATTTTACTGGTGTGAATGGAATTTTCCTTCTGATGCCTTAATTGCTGGATGGTCAGATGCAGAAGGCAATGGGAAACCACTGCACGTCCTTTCGACCCTCTTATTCCCTTTTTCGGGCCCGTGAAAATCAGGTTCACTTGTTCACAAAATCAATTACCCGGTGTAGCCTGTAAATACTACTACACTATACCTATGAGCGTTTTAGCACTTAGCTGTTGTAGCACTAACGAACGGCGAGTATCAACTATAGTAAACATTAATTCGTTGATGCTCGTTCATTCCCCATTCCAGAAATAAAATAACGTTTTACTTCGTGTAGAAGTTTCCACCCCCCAAAAAAAATAAGGGCCACAGAAAGAAGAATATTGGTATGCGATTACTTTAAAGAGATTATTTAGTGCTTAAGTTAATCTAATCTTTATTATTGGACGGAAAACCGTTTGCTTCTACTTCGACCTGTAACAACCAATAATAAAGCTAGTTGATAGCTTCTATCCTTCATCACATACTTCTCTGGTATTACAATAGAATTCCTAAACAGAATTTTATAATTTTTTTATTCTTCTAATGATGAGTTGATAAATATAATAAATATATATATATATATTTGTCTGTTACCGCTCTAGCGGTCACATTTTTTTGTCTGATCAATACTAACCTCGATATTTAAACGTTTTACGTAAAAATGAAGATCTAGTTCATTAACCACTAAAATCGGACCAGAGGGACATCAGAACAATATGAGTTATTGTTTGCAATTATTGTTAACCGTCAATAAAAATTGTTTCCGGTAGAAATATAATGGTTCGATTAAGTTATGCACTTAATAATCTCGTCATTTTCATCAAATATTATCTAATTTGAAATGTGAAGATGGAAGGACCGTTGTACGAATATTGACTAATTTATACTCGTTCATGAGATAATATCGTTCCCTATTAAAATAAAAGTCCGTCACGCAGGGGCTGCGTAATCTAAGCGGATTTTCAACGTGAAGTTTTAGAATAGATAAATCTACATACTGGTAACACTTAACACCACTGGGAAGTGCCTGAGTTGTAAACGAACAGGTCAGCCAACCTCTCAGAGCAGAAAGATAGAAATATCCTTGACCGGAAAGAAAAAAAGAATACTGAAATATATCAGAATATAATATATTAATTTTATTGAAAATTATTTACTATAGAAGTTGATAGACATGAAGAAGCTTTGGAGTGGTCGATAGAAGAGCTGGGCGAATACGTTTAAATAGTAGAAATCGGAAATTTGTGGAGCCTAAAAGAAAGACTTCCATGGAACAATATAAGGGATGAACCGCATGATAATTATCAATGGAGTTTCTTATAAGGTTAGTTGTAGTTTATTACTATTTCCAAATATTTAGTAATAGCAAGAAATAACTTCTCGGTTCTATTAAAGCAGATATAATGGCCGTTTCTTAAAGGATTTCTAATTCCTTTAAAGCCTGCTAAGCTACTTAAGCGATCATTGCGACAGTGAAGGGACTGGATGAAGAAAGTGTAGAAATATCCAAAGAGGTAGGCTATTGGAATTCCACCTGAGGCTAGTGTTGCAGCTCCCCATACATCACATCCCATTCTCTATCCTCGTTGGCCAACGAGACTTGCCCAACCTATCCCTTCCTACTACCGCACGGGAAGTGAACGCCAGCCTCTCGCTAATGCTAGCGAAACCTGACCCGCCAAATTAGGGTTCAACTCCCGACGAATAATGCACAGCTCTTACGTCACTCGGGTGATTTATGAGCTCCATCTAGGGGAAGGAATTGCAATGAGGACGCCTTGAATCAGATCGCCAATGCTCTTTTCCAATTCCATATTTCGGAGTCAGGAGGGCGAGTACCTCAGGTAAAGGCTCTGGTCCGGGGCTCAGGTCGGCCGTGTTGGTTAAGGCGTTGGTCTTAATCTCGCGTGGTAGACATAGAGTGGCGGGTTCGATTCCCGCCCTGGGCAGTAGAAATTTATTTAGTGATGGACTCATTAAATAAACTCCTTGGGCCCACCCTGGCTAGAATCCTCTCTTAGGATTGGTTTACATTTATCTTTAGTTTAAGTCTTCTTTCTTTTTCCCCTATCCTCACAACCCTCCTGGTACTTCCAGTTACCGGGTAACCTACAACCCTAGTTCTATTACCCCATTTCAACTCAGAACACCCCCTTAAAATTGAACTTCAGAGTGTTCAGTCTGTCGGGACAACCATGGCAGGTCACTCTGTCCCCCAACCGTCGTCCAATAACCCGTCCCAATTAGCCATAGTAGCATAAAGTGGATGTAAATAATAATAAACAATAAAAGTCCGTCACGCAGGGGCTGCGTAAACTAAGCAGATTTCCCTGCAACAATTGCAGACCATCAATAGTTTAACAAGATTGATTAACATTTTACGATTCGACTCATAACAACAGATATATTTTGAATTTTAGAACCTCCCCCCCCCAAACCTCCGCTATTGTATAATATTCAGCCAATAACAAATTTGACATTTAGTGTTGACAGAAAGGGTTAAGTATTTAGTATGGTGAACATTTTCAATATATAACGTAAAATCATAATTGAAACACAACGAATTTGCATGTATCTCCCATAATAAAAGTTTCTTGAACGATATTTGCTATTCAAGCTTAGAATAAAGTGGTTCTTAATATAACAATGTATTACTATTTTTGCCATGAGTAGGAGTAAGGGTTTCCTACAGGTAGGAAACTAAAAAATACAAATATATTGGTAAATATTCAAGAAACAGAATACGGGTAGATGTGTGGCAACAACATTTATGTACAAAAGTATTGTTTCAATACAAATGTTCCATCCGACACACAATAACGGATATATTTTTTATTATTATTATTTATTAACGTCCACTTTTTGCACCTCAGGTACATTGGGACGGGGTTATCTTACAGGTTTCCACCCTTTCTGACGCCAGGGTTGGACTAATGGGAGATTTTTATTTAATGAATTTCGTCACTAAATAATTTCCTTTGCCCAGGCGAGAATCGAACTCGCCACTCTAGATTTACCATGTGAGATTAAGATCAACGCTGTAACTCACATGGCTAACCTGAGAACCCTCCCCCCTGGGAGATATTTTGAAGTTTTAAAATCCCCCTGCCCACAGGTTCGAATTCAGCCATTAACGATTTAGTTTTGCAAGAAACACTTATATATATCGAGTTAGCGGTTATTAAATAAAAAAAACATATATTCAATTACTATAATAGACAATACTTGGTTACCGCAGTCTGAATCAATGTGTATCTCGCTAGTGCCTCTTTCTAAAAACATTTTAATAACCACGACAATATATATAATATATACACACACACACACATAATTTTGAACTGGTTTAATAGGTTGGTTCGATGGACATTTGAGGAATATTTTCGAAAACTGCGTCATGAGTACGACCACAATAGCTGATTTCCATTAAGAGAAATCTGCTGGAAAAAAAAAATAATACAAACGGACAGTGTTAGTATTAAATATTCATATAAAACAAAAGATTAGGTGTGTTAAAGGTTGACATGTCCAGTTCATAATGGTTTTATAGAACATTCGTGTTGCTCAAACTGTTTAATAGAATTGTTTAATATACAGTTCGTTTTAATCTAATTATGAAACTTTCATGCCTTCAAAATGAACCACAACTTCTTCTCACGCGATTTGTACATTAATCTACCATATTATTATATATCCCATGTCTATTTTAAATCTTATTAATACGTGGCCTTTACTGATGAAGGACCACGGAATAGACAATAGATGATAGATTCAGACGTCTTCTTTCTGTCAATGCCGAGACAGAACAGCTTGCCCTTTCCAAAACCAACGAGGACGTCTGTTACGGAATTACAATGAGAAGTCCGTCACGCAGGGGCTGCGTACACTTAGCAGATTTCCCACGAGAAGATATACAATAGATAAATCTACATACTGTTAACACAACTCCACCGTGAATATTAATTGAAAAAATACTAACGGTAATGAGAAAACTTTGAGTCAATAATAACCTCCTATGTAAATAGAAAAAATGTATAGAATAAATCTTATTGGAAATTAAATGTATTGTAAATATTGTTCTATACATAATTTCCGTAAAATGAGTATTAACCGAGATATTTGGATTTTATAGATTTAAATGTTTGCTTCAATTGATAATTATTCTGTTAAATTGTCCTAACTTTTAACTCGGTCCTATGGGAGTACAATAGAGATTAATAGCAACTTGAAAACAATTCCTAGTGCACAATAATAGATTATTGCTATTATATCAATATTACCAAGGTTGATTTATCAGATTTCTGTATTTGATAAGGTGACAACCCAATAGGCTTTCTGATAATATTTCCCAGATCAGAAAGGATGTACTATTATTTCTGGGTTTAATGCATCCTTTCCTTGCAAACGTAGGACGCACGTGGGTTAGTTTCCCGCCTAAACATTCCTTAATATCTTTCCTTATCAGTCCCCCGAAAAAGGAATCGTCAATTTTGACAGTTTAAATTTATAGGAGAAACAATCTTCCAATAAAACCTTTCTCTCGTAGGAGTTATGAGACTATTTCAAATTGTAATGTATCAGTATACACTTAATTTCCCGAGGCTTATGACAACTTCCTACATTTTCTACATGAATTATTGAAATGCCTACACCATTATATGTTGCAGAATCTCAACCAACCAATGGCTATCTCAGTCTTATCCAAGAGAAAGCTGCTTCTTCCGTCTGCTCGGCTTCACTATTATGTAGTGGATCTATTAGAACAATTTCTCCAATATTTAATTCATAAGTTTCTTTTGGTATACTTTCGTAATACCTACTAGATGTGACTTTCACATCATTTTTTTTTTAAGAAGATAAGTATGTTTGGAGTCACTGCTTCTATAAAAAACTGTCTTCACTTGATTAATGAAAACAAACTAATAATTTACTTCGATTTTTGCTGGTTTTGTCACCTGCTGGCTTTGATCGCTGAACGTTTTCGAAAATCGCGTCTTTAGTACAACCTCAATAACTGACTTCCCTTAAGGAACATATGTTAAAATTGCATTTCCTACTTAAATTTCAAGTCTTGTCCGCTTAGGTTTCTAATTAGAGAAAAATGGCAAATACGCGGATTCAGAACCATAGCGTACCAAAACCAACTTAGTTTATGCAGAACATACCTGACGGGCTTATATAATATTTTTTTTAGTTTTCAGCCTTCTTGTCACATTTAATAGTTATTTTCATTACTAGGACGCAAAGTTGGCGTTTTCGGTGCGAGGCCTAGTTTTACTTTACTTTTCATTATACTGCTCAAACATAGTAAAAAAAAATATATCCATTTCAGTTATAATTGATTCATTTTTATAAAGTAACACAAATCAAATTTAGACAGCTGTTACATATAAAAATTTGTATTAATTGAACTTATTGTATTCCACTTCATATTTAGCTCGTGATTTAGCCGGTAGTAGTTCCTCCGTTGCTTTTCGTGCTTCTTCTAAAATAACTTCCAGTATTTCAAGATGATCTTGAGCTCCCGACATTGTATTGAAATAGTAAACACAGGTTACCTCTGAACTGAGATAACCAAGAGTAAGTTTTCCAAAACATCTGTTTTACTTTGCGTCCTAGGACGGAAAATAGCTACTTTGCGTACTCAAACTGGATATTGAAAACACATGCTTTGCGTGCAGTATAATGAAAAATTAGTTATTACATCATGTAATAACTAAGTTTAAACTTAAAATTTTTAATTTTACACGTTATATATTTAATTGTAACTCAGTCTGTACATTGGTTTTTTACTCGAAATTTCACGATACTTTGTAGTTTCACACGCCAGCGAAACGACATCAACAATTTTTGACGTTCGTGCTCATTTGTTTGTTTGTTACCTTTTCACGCACACAACTGAACAGAATTTAATGAAACTTGGTACTCTAACCGAACTTAGAGCCTAGGTTATACTAGCATTCCTAGTGAAGAACAGGAGTGGGGGTTATAAAGGGAAGACTGAAATTTAAATTAGCGATATCTATCAGCTTCTCCTTAGAATTAGGAATACTTTTATGTTCTGAATATATGAGTAAAACTGTTGCTCTTAATGCTGGGAGAATTTAAAGTAAGGATAAATTATTTTATTGTAAGAGGTAGCATTATTAGCAGATTTCCCTTAAGGAAAATCAGGTATTGAGCTTGAACTCATGACGCCTTTTTCGAAAAAGTTCCCCAAATGCCCATCGATCCTACCCTTGGGGTTGAGGATAATGAGACCGTTATTAAGAGTCGGATCGAAAAATTGTATATAAACAATCTTATTGAAAATTAAATTAACTATAAGTGTTGTTTATACATATTTTTCTCTATCATGAATATTAACGGAGGTATTAGATTTTTTTTTGTTTTCAGCCATCATTAAACACCCACTCCTACTCATGTCATTAACAATAAGCAGTTATTTTATGAAGCGAGAAACAGGCAAATTCGTTGTGTGGTGACGTCATCGATTAAGATTTTTCGTTCTTGTATCGAAAATGTTTATCTATAGATAGATGAAGATCTATATCATACTCGATATTTTACCGATTCAGTCAATAATAAAAATAATATTGCTTAGTGGCTGAAATTGGACCCGGAATAGGGGGGCGGAGGGTTAGAGAGGGGATCTTGAAAATTCGAAATATCTTGGATACTTTAATAAATTAATTTCTAAATAGTAGTAATGTTGCAAGGTTGATCACTTATTTGAAGAATTCTATCTTTATTAGAGTTATATTTTATTAGAGAAAATAAGCTTTTATTTGCGCTTTATAAAAATACTATCGAATCAGGAAAATGAGCAATTGTTTAATAGTAATGAAATTTGTGTTTTACTTAAATCCTATATTAATATTTAGTAAAATATGATAATGTTGAAATAATACTATAGAATACAGAATCGATTTCATTGGAGGTGGGTTGTACAAGGAGGTAATATAGTGTAAAACAAATATTTTTTCTTCTGAGCACGGGGTCAAGGAGAAATTTGTATGTTGTACAAGAAATGCCTTTGGCATACACAGGTATTTACATTTTTATTAGTGACTGAGAGATGTTCTGTTTGGTATCTTGTTCTCCCCATCCCCCCCTTCCTTTTTGGGAAATTTCCCTTAAGGGAAATCAGCGAATTAGGTCGTACTCATGAAACGATTTTTGAAAAATTTCTTCAAATGTCCATCGATCCTACCTAGTAGATGACGAAAATGAGGTCCGTTAAAAATTATATATATATATATATATATATATATATATATATATATATATATATATATACACACACACACACACACACAAATATGCACATTAGCGGTCGCGATTCTTATTTAATCGTAACCAAACTCGATATATAAGCATTTAATGCAAAACTAAAGGGAAAATTGTATAGACCCAATCTCAGTCGGATCGATCGAAAATGTAATAGGGCAAGTCTTGATAAGCTATTGTTGTTCTTCAATTTGCTGCTCCATACATTTTCTCTTAACTCAATTATTAAGCTAGTTATTGTACTTTCTTGTTCACTAGTGTGTCATACCAGCACGTGGGGAATTTTGTTAGATTACGCATCCCTTACGTGACAGAAATTTTTTTTTTAATTCTGAATCAACCTCTCTTATGCACCTGCCCCAGATAGAACGAAATAGTGTTCTTGACATTGTCCTCAGGAGTGTGAGATAGTATATATGACGTGAAGGAGAGAGAGTGAGTGAGTGAGAGAGCACGTGTATACATATGAATGAAATACCGCGACCGTGATCTTTGCTCGTGCGTCCACTCCTTTCCCCGGCTCACTTTGAAATTCGTACAATTCCTCGCCGGTCGTCACGCGAACCACTCCCCCCGTCCGTTGCATCAGACGATAAATTTCTAATGGGCGATTTCACCTCAGCGCCCCCCAGAAACATTTTTTCGAAAGAACGCCAATATTTAAGATGGGCGTGTGTATACTTCAACACACCATCTTTTAGCTGTGATCGATGGAACATTTATGACATTTTGCGAAACCATATGTATCTGGTTTCCCATAAGCGGGACTGGAATAATGTGGAAATCTTTGGAAAAGTGAATTTAAAGTTGAAGTAATCAACAATGATCTGGAAATATTTAGACTGAAAAGTCTGTCACCCATGGGCAGCGTAAGCTAAGCAGATTTCCCATATCCTGATATGACACACAAAATTGATCTCTTCTCCCCATATATCCTGCATTTCTAAGTAAATTTCCGATGGGTAGAAATGAGGGTATACTGAAATCTGAAAACAAGAAAGTCGGAGTAAATCGCTTAATATCCAAGCTACGAAAAAATGTATAGCAAAACAATTGTAGACTATCAATTGTGCAAAAGATTATTAGTTCTGTAACATTATTATACGGATTACATTAATAACGGAGATATGTGAGATTATCTCCTGGATGAGCTTTAGTATTGAATTAAACCGTTAAATATCGACTACGGTATCGATCAAATAAACAAACCCTTTTTAGTAAAAAAAAATAAGTCAGTCACGCAGGGGCTGCGTAAACTAAGCAGATTTCCCACGTGAAGTTATACAATAGAGAAATCTCCATACGAGTGCCGAACAGTTACGGCCGAACTAGCTTTTGTCGGGAAACTCACTCTCATCCGTTATCGGCCCACATATAATAATAATGCAAATACCTCGGTTAATATTCAAGATAGAGAATAAATGTATATAACAATATTTATAGTATATTTAATGTACGATTAGATTGCTTCTATACAATTTTTCGATCCGACGTATGGTAACGGAGATATTTTGAATTTTCGAAATCATCCCCTGTAAACCCCCCTCCTCTCCCCCTTGCCCGATTTCAGCCTTTAAGGAACTTGAACTTTCTCATTACATAAAACGACTAAATATCGAGTTTGATAACAATTAAAACATAATTGCGACTGCGAGAGAGGTAACAGACCAATAGATAAATATATATATATATATATATATATATATATATATATATATATATATATATATATATATATCATTTTGAACGGACCTCAATTTCGTCAAAAAATCGCGTCATGAGTACGACCTCAATAGCTGATTTCCCTTGAGGGTAATCTGCTAACATACGTTTCGTTATACATAACCTAAAAGTGTTCCCCATGGTTTAAAGCCACGTGCTTTTTGTTATAGATAATATATTGTTTCTTTAGTCAGAATAAATGTAGTTGCTGTACTGTTTACATTATGGTTCTCAATATCTTACAGTTTCCACATTTAAAGCGAAATAGAGAGGATAAGTTACAAATTGATAATCGCGAAAATTGAATTAATACCTGTCTCTTAAGTGGGACAGTTTTGTTGTCATTATTCATTATAAAATTAACAATAATAGTTACATATCTATTTCATATGAATAAATGTTCTTTTGCTATTATCTTACTCTGAAATTATGAGCTCACGTTCTCAGGCAACATGTGTTTCAACACACATATGTGACAGTCCAATCAATTCTATCTTGTTAACTTACAAGTAGCGTGTAAATAAATAATTCATTGCCATTCTTCATTTTTAAACATTTAATTGGACGTTAATTAAATAAAGAAAGAAAAATGTTGGACGTCAAAAACAGGAAACTAAAAAAAAAAATTTAAAACAAATACCGGATAACTCAAGCTTTATATTATAAATGAGCTATCGAAAAAAGAAAAATAATTTCCTCCTTATGGTTTAGAAGTTGGTTCTGGGATGAATAGCGAGTTAATTGTAGATAATCCTTCCATATAGTCTTGATAAAAGCAATTTCCTGTGTGAGAGATAAAAAAAAATGGCAAGGGAAAAGGGAGCAGATCATAGGAAAGAGAACAAAGGGAATTTATAATATAATTTCGTCTGCTCTCAACACCTAAAAAAAAGTTCACGTTATCGGCAGGAGAATTTTCCTTTGAAGTGGTATTCCCTGGAAGTCGGAGCATTTTAGAGCTGAGGGGATATCACAGTCCTTAAATAGAAAAAAAATTAAAACTTTTCAGCATTTGTAGTCTGGGGACGTTATCCTCGTATATCAGAGGAGTAATTTATCTATCTATATATATATATATATATATATATATATATATATATATATATATATATAAATGAATGTTTGTCTGTATGTTCTTTATAGACTCGTAAACGGCTGGACCGAATTTTATGAACCTTGGTATATATATTACAACTAACTCAAGCTAGGTTTCTGGCTATATTAGTATTCTCTGAGAAGAACAGGAGTGGGAGTTATAAGGGAAGCCTGAAATTAAAAATAGTGATATTTCGTTTCCTATTGGTTTGCGGCAAATATGCACATAACAAAAGTTGTTTATTTTGTTATTTAGAGTAACTTTTGTAATATACCCTCTTGTCGTATAGAGAAGTATAAATGAGTTATACGCTAAAAACTATAGTGGGAGTCAACAATTTTATATGGCACAAAAGACTCAACCGAGCTAAACGTAACTCCGTATGTGATTTGGTATTAACACCTTCCTGATTATAAGCGATTTTAAAATTTTGAGGTATGAACAGGAGTGGGGGTTATAAGGCAGGTCAGAAATTAAATATAGCGATATTTCGTTTTCTATTGGTTTTTCGGCAATTATGCACATAACAAAAGTTGTTTATTTTAACTTATATGTTCACACTTTTTCCATATAAAAAAGTATAAATGAGGAATACACAAAAATCTATTGAAGGGGTCAACAATGTTATGGGACTCGAAAGACTAAATCGAAATTAACGAAACTCCTTATTTTTGACTATAAGCTATATTGACATTTTTTGGAACAAACAGAAGTGGGGATTGTTCGGGAGGCATTAAATGAAAAATTGTCATATTTCATTTCCCGCATGGTAAAATATGTTATAAGTTGATATTTAGAGGAACTTTTATAATAAACATCTTCATTGAAATTTAGTATTTTAGTTAGTGGCGTTGCAACGCGCGAAGGGTTATTAATATAACTATCAATATGGAATATTTCTTTTATTTATTTATTCGAAGAACATTTTTAAATATTAGTAAAATATGTTCATTATAGTTTCATGGCAAGGGTCACCAATAAAAAACATTTTATTCCGCGCAAACTTTATTCATACTACCCTGCATGGTTCGTCCTAATATCTCTGTTAACTTTCATGATAGAGAAAATATATATTTAACAACATTTTTAGGAAATTAAATTTGCAATGACATTGGTTCCATACGATTTTAGCAGATTTCCATTAAGGGAAATCAGCTATTGAGATTGTACTCATGACGGAATTTTCGAAATTTTTCTTCAAATGTCCATCGATCCTACCCAGGAGATGACGAAAATGAGGTTCGTTCAAAACTGTATATATATATTTGTCTGTTACCGCTCTAGCGGTCGCAATTTTTGTTTGATCGTTACCAAACTCGATATTTAGTCGTTTTATGTAAAAAGAAAGATCAAGTTCGTTAACGGCTGAAATCGGACCAGTGGGAGGGGGGGTTTATAGGGGAGGATTTTCGAAAATTCGAAATATCTCCGTTACTATACGTCGGACCGAAAAATTGTACAGAATCAATCTTATTGCAAATTAAATTTACTATAAATATTGTTATATACATTTTTTCTCTATCTTGAATATTAACTGAGTTATTTGTGTTTTATTCTGCGTGTGGTCACCAGTAGGCTATGTTCGGACTTTCCGCCGAGAGATCTGGTGGCCGTTTCCATAACTATTCGTCCCTCGTGAATAGGTTTAGAGGTTAGGTTAACTGTTTTTTGGGGCTAGAAACTACTGGGTTATTACGACCTAAATAATGTTTTAGGTTTGGAGGTTTCTTACTACTACAGGTGTTATTAGGCAGATTTCTCTATTGTAAAACTTCACGTGGGAAATCTGCTTAGTTTACGCAGCCCCTGTGTGACGGACTTTTTTCAATCCCGAGAATAACGGGGATTTTCAAATTCTCCAGATTTCCCCCACTAACACCATGGTCTTATTGCAGCCGTTAACGAACATCATCATTAGTTTTACACGAGACACTTATATATGAAGTTTGATAACGATAAGGCAAAAATTATAACCGCTAGATAGATTTGATGGGATATCATTTCCTGATGGATAGACACTTGACATATTTTTTCTCGAAAATGGGGTTGAGTACAAACTGAATAGTAGATTTCCCTTAAATGGCCTATAAATACGCAGGGGCTGTGTAAACTAAGCGATTTCCCACGTAAAGTTATACAATAGAGAAATCTCTCATACGAGTGCCGAACTGTTACGGAAACGGCCGAACAAGAACGATTAGAAGCGTTTCGGCGGGAACGATTAGAAGCGACCATTGCTCGTTCATTACACTTAATGAAAATGCAAATATCTCGGCTAATATTCAAGATAGAGAATAAATGTATATAACAATAATTATAGTAAATTTAATTTGCAATAAGATTGGTTCTATACAATTTTTTGATCGGACGTATAGTAAAGGAGATATTTCGACCCCCCCCCTAACCCCCCCCTCTCACAGGTCCGATTTCAGCCGTTAACGAACTTGATCTTCCTTTTTACATAAAACGATTAAATACCGAGTTTGGTGACGGTTAAACAAAAATTGCGACCGCTAGAGTGTTAACTATATAATACTATATATATATTAGCTCAGATACCTGGCTTCGCCCGGGAATTCATTAGAAGCTGGATGGTGTGGTATTTTTTTGGCAAGGCTTTACTTTGCACAATATTTTGACATTTACCCTTCCCAGTGTTTAGGGTTAATATTCGTCGTTTCTGTGGATTTGTTAATAATAAAATTAATTTTTTATGTAAGACTTCATTGTCCTCCATATTGTCATATTTCCCGTTTCCGGTGTATTTTGCATAGATTTAAATTATTAAGGACAAAATATTGACATACATTTGAATGAATTTTTCCAGGTGAGGTACCTGGTAGTTCATATTGAAAAGAATTGTTGAGCAAATTTCTCTAAATAACAAAATAAACCACTTTTGTTATGTGCATATTTGCCGAAACCCCAATAGGAAACGAAGTATCACTATTTTTAATTTCAGGCCTCCCTTATAGCCCCCACTCTTGCACGTCCCTAGAAATGTTAGTATGGCTTATACTAACATGAGGGAGGGAAGCCTGAAATTAAAAATAGCAATATTTCGTTTCCTATTGGTTTTTCGGCAAATACGTACATTACAAAAGTTGTTCATTTTGTTATTTAAAGTAACTTTTGTTATATACATGTTACATATGATTATTGATTTAAACTTGTGAACATATGATTAGTGCTTTTCTTTTGTTACCACATGGTTTTCTTCTTGAGGTTATACTACTGTTAAGTTACACCACATTGTTTTCTGTGTTTACATTTTGAATTAAAAAGAACATTCATGTTATTAATATGTGCAGTTATTTAAGAGGCTGCACGTTGATTTCTTAGGACCAACAGATGGTCAACAGTACCTTATATTAGTTGATGCTTTTAGTAAGTGGGTAGAAGTTATACCGACAAAAACAACTACAAGTACCTGGGCAATCCAAGAGTTACGAAGAATATTTTCAACTTTTGGTTTTCCTTTCATCGTGGTATCTGATAATGGAAGACAGTTTATTTCCCAAGAGTTCGAAAACTTCATGAATGAATGTGGAATTATTCACAAAACATCTGCGCCATACCATCCGAATTCAAACGGTCAGGCTGAAAGGTACGTACAGACTGTCAAGAAGGCGTTAAAATCTATGGAGGGAGAACGGGGAACACTACAAAATAAAGTGCAAAAACTCCTAATGCAACTCAGACAATCGCCCAATGCTACTGGAACATCAGCTTATCATCTAATGTTTGGAAGGAACATCAGGACGAACCTCTCCATAATTGTTCCTACATTAGAAACAAGGATACACCGGGAAAAGGAATTCCAAGTCGGAATCAATAGGAAATTTAAGGTTGGAGATAAGGTGCAAGCTCGAGAGTATGTCAACGGGTCAACCAAATGGCACTTAGGCCGTATAACAAGGGAATGTGATGTACTCCGTTGTTCTAGATGATGGGCGCATCATCAAAAGACATGTTGACCAGCTCATCCTACGTAAGGCACCACACCACTGTAAATAGACGAGGAGGTGTTACATATGATTATTGATTTAAACTTGTGAACATATGATTAGTGTTTTTCTTTTGTTACCACATGGTTTTCTTCTTGAGGTTATACTACTGTTAAGTTACACCACATTGTTTTCTGTGTTTACATTTTGAATTAAAAAGAACATTCATGTTATTAATATGTGCAGTTATTTAAGGAAGCAAAAATACATTTTCGTCTTATACCGAAGAATAGATGCGTTATACGCTAAAAGTTATAGCGGGAAACAACAATTTTATTTGGCACAAAAATCTCAACCGAACTAAATAAAACTCGGTATGCGTATTAGCATTAATGCCTTCATTATAATAAACCGTATCAACATTTCTAGGGACGGGCTGGAGTGGGGGTTGTAAGGGAGGCCTGAAATTAAGAACAGCGATATTTCGTTTCCCATAGGCTTATCGGCAAATATGCACATGACAGATATCTCACTCTCTCTCCAGCACAACGTAAAGGGGTTTAAGTTCTTGGATTCTTTTATGATCACGATACCTATCAGAGCTACCTACCGCTCTGCTGGGGCACTTTCATGTTTTTCGTTTTTCAAATGCTCGAATGAACTAGACTCCCTTCCAGAAAAACATAAACATAAAAAGTCCGCCACACAGGGGTGGCAAAAATAAACAGATTTTCCATTCCCTGGAATGACAACGCTAGTAATGTCATCTCACCATATATTTTCTATTTCTTAGACAAAATTAGAAGATTAAAAATGGAAATATCTCGGTTAATATTTGAGATTAAGTGAATATGACAATATTTATACGATTTTATATCTATACATATAGATATAAAAATGAATGTTTGTTTGTATGTCCTTTATAGAATCATAAACGTCTGAACCAAATTTTATGAAACTTGGTATGTATATTACTACTAAAACAGGTTAGGTTTCTGGCTATATTAATATTCTCTGAGATGAACACGAGTGGGGGTTATAAGGGAGGTCTGAAATTAAAAATAGCGATATTTTGTCTCCTATTGGTTTTTCAGCAAATATGCACATAACAAAAGTTGGTTATTTTATTATTTAGAGTAACTTTTGTATTACACTCTTTTGTCGTATACCGAATTATAAATGAGTTATACGCTAAAAACAATAGTGGGAGTCAACAATTTTATATGGCACAAAAGACTTAACCAATCTAAGCGAAACGAGTTGTTACCTATATAAAACCGTATATAAAACAGCTGCCATCCAAGTGGTGCTCTGGACCACTTTTAAGGAAATGGGTGTTTATTCATACATGGTTCGGAATGCGGAATTTTTTCTATGATTATGAATAATATGGTTAATACGATAATCTGATTATATTATATATAAAAAAAGATACATGCACAGGAAACGGGTAATATAAAAATATTGTGTATTTTGTAGAATTAAGTACATAACAAATACTTTTATTATTAACATATCCCCAGCATGCCGGACTCGGGTGTAAATCCTAAGCATTGACATGGGAAAATGTAAAAATATTGTACAAAGTAAAGCCCAAAAAAAGTATACCATCATCATTCAGCCTCAAATGATTTCCTGGTCGAAGCAGGGTACCTTAGCTAGTTCTCAATAAAATTGGTTCTGTACAATGTTTCGATTTGAGTCGTAATAACAGAGATGTTTAGAATTTTTGAAATTTCCTCCTATAGACTCCCTGCCCTTTCAACGGCCAGATTTGAGCTGTTAATGAAGTTAATCTTTAGTTTTACAAAAATCGAATTTGGCAATGATCAAACAAAAATGACAACCACTAGAACGTTAAAAGACATATATATATATAGTTGTGAATAGACCTAATTTACATCATCTCCTGGGTAGGATCGATGGACATTTGAAAAAAAAATTCAAAAATGACATCATGAGTACAAACTCAATAGCCTTAAGGGAAATCAGCTACCCTGAGCGAGAGCAGAAGATAGGGATACTTCTCTTGTACATGAATCGGCTTAAATAAAAAAAATTAAAATTTAATTGTTTGATTTATTGCATTGCCTTAAACAAGTTTCCTTTATGTTTTGTTTGTAAGCACCTGATGATAGCATGTTAGTGCTGTAAGGCCTAGTGCTTAAATAAAGAACATGGCGAGAATACTTCCAGTTTATAAGATCCGTTTCCCAAATAATAATTAATATTTCAAGGATTGGTTGCACCTGCATAATATAATCTCATGATTAACAACTAAAATTAATTAAGGTTCATTCATAATGCAAGGAACAAAAATATGTGTAATAGTAACTTTATTTTATATACAAATAATACTCATATATTACAGGATCACACTGTCACTCAAATAATTGTCTATAACAAATGGCAACAACAAAAAAGTAAAACTTTACAAAAAATAATTCCTTATAAATATATTCATATGTACATACAATAAATAAAATCACATATGATATTTATTTGTTTTGTTTTTCAGTTCTTAATCAATAGGTACATAAATTTCTTGTCAATTTCAATGATTCTAAAAGCAATACTAAACTAAGAATAATTTTAATGACAATGGTAAAATTTGGGTTCAATTTGCAAACCCAACGTTTGTACTGTATATCGAAATGAATAGTACTTTTTCAGCTACAGAATTTTCACTAGACCTAAAAATGATCCCTTAAAGCTTGTTTTGAGTTTAAGAAATATCCCATAATCTAATATGCCAAATTGAATGCTTCTGAAATTTAGCAGAGATTAATATTTACAGTAAATTAATACTGTAATATTTAAATAAGTAATCTTTGTGTCAAATAATAGTTTTAAATATTTAACTGCTTTTAGTCCAAAGAACCCCGATAAACAACAATCACAGCTCTTTACTCTAATTTAATGGAAAGAAATGGGTCTGATGAAGGTCCTCTCTAGGGAAAAGACAACGGCTACAAAAAAAATGTAGATTATCTCAACGCAGCCCAAAACATCCATTTAAAGATTATCAATGCAATTTGTAGCTCAACTTTGAGTTGAGATGTTATAAAATACACGTCCTAATTGCAAATATTATCCTAGTAATGTCTAAACTGCGTTTCAATCCTCAATGTTCATCCAGCAGACATTTATAACAATATTTCGTTTCACTGTGGCTGTCAGTTATAAGTTTTTGTTTTACTTTTTAGAAAAACCTATTTTTTTTATTTTTGTTTCACCTTAATAAAATTTTAAAAATAGAACTTAAACAGAAATAATTATTCAAATAGCACTTTTTGCTGGGCAATAGATATAATCCAATCCGTGCTCCCAGCCAGTGAACTTTCTTTATTTTTGCAATGTTAGACTATAGTTTTTTAATTATTTTCATTTAAACAGAAGTGATGCAACTTGAGCTTCTTTCATTAGCATTTGGGTATACAATGAAATTATATTATATAATAGAAACAGGGAGATGTAACTGTTCGTAGAGAGTTTCTAAGCACCAACAAGTATTACTGTTCTCAACAATATAGAAGAGCTTATTCATTATTTTCTCTCAAAATCAGTTTTTTTGGTACAAACAAACGTTTCTATTTCTAGACCTTAATTAGAAATAAAACCAGATCAACATTTTATGTTATTGTGAGGAAAATTCTTGTAACTTAAATAATTTTTAGGGCATTAAGAATGGATAAATACTTATCATTATTCTATAAATTTAAATCCGAATGATTTGAAGAATTTAACTTCTACAGAGCTAAAAATTAGAAAGGCGTGGAGAGAGAAGGGAAGAGGGATTTGCAAAATTATTCGAAACTGAACCCCTGATAAAATATTTGTGGGATAAAGAGCACATAGGTCAAGATGATAACACATTTCTGCCCCAGTTATATTCAGGTGTCATTTAATCTGTTCAAAGCCTTCATTAATTTAATGAATTTCAATTTATTGAAAGTTAGCCCTCAATAATAGCTTCAATACTTAATAAAGGTAGAGAATAACCTTTTGGGTCAAGCTAACAAAGGCAGTTATGAATTTTCTAAGGACTTTGGTCACCTGGTTCAGCTAAGATGAGTTAAATGATTTAAAAAATGCAAACACTTAAGAACATAATTGCAAAATAAATTTTAGATAACGTGGTTAGTTAATAAAAGGAAACATGTTGGTCTAAAGTAGAATGTCTTCAACAGGTTTTAACTTTCATCTTCAGAAATAGGGGGGGAAAATATGAATACAAAATTCCAGTTTTAAAGATGAAAGAATACTTTCACATTGAAAGTGCTGAATCTACCTCTGGAGATAAAAAAATTGTTTCCTGAAAGCTATCAGTTTTATAAATTTAGTGTAGGATTGGCAGTGAATATTTATTTCATCATTGATTACAAAACAAAATGAACTATTGATTAAAATATTTAAAGATCAGAAACTATAGAGATACATGAGTGAATAGATAGTCAAGGAAATCAGTGTAAACTGAGATTAAATTTAGTAAATACTTTTATTGAGCGTATTTCTTTAAAAAAATATCCAAAGAGTAAGGGAGTACATTCAAATAACCCTGTATCTACAGCTCACATCACTTTATTGTGTCAAGAAAACATCTTTCTTTATCATTATTTATCCACTCATTTCTATCAATCATTAGCCAACTCGAATTTAGTTTAAGAATTCTTTAATTGATTAATAACTTTATGAGGGAAACTCTGACAAGGCTTCAAACTATATACCAATATCAATTCAGCCATGGAATTTCTTTAAATAAATAATTCTTTCAGTTAATAAAGACCATTGATTATTTCTAATAAGGACATAATATTTACTGTGGATGATAGAGGATAACTATTACATCAAATGACAAAGGGCTCTTATGAAATCACAACAACAGAACTCAAATCTTTGAAAGTATTTTGTTGTGTTGTAAGTAAACATTGTGGATGAAAAGCTGTTACTCATTCTATCCTGAAGGACAAATAATTGAGAAGGAAACATGACCAAGAGTTTCCGGAGCAAAGACTACAGCCGAAACGGGTCAAAATGATTTTCATTAGCCAATTTAAAACAAACTTTTCTCATGTTTCAATATAAAAATGCCTATCAAAAAATTTAATATCTAAGCTTCATACATGGGCTGACTCCTGTCCTAAATTAAAAGAAGTGGCAACTAATTATATCGCTAACTATTAAGCTAAAGTTTTATTGGAAGCATTTTCAGAAAATAGTTACAAGTAAATTTTGTCAAAAGCTATAAAGAGGATGGAGTATTAAAGAGAAAAATGATAAATACTCCATTAAAAAAAGTAATGCTCACATTTTACATAGTTAATTGAACAATTTGAATCCTCTAGAGAATTACAATAATTGCCTAATAAATAGCCTCTTCGGCTTACAATAGTATCAATCACTTGAGAGTGAGAAATACAGTTACATAAAATATGGCTTACCTTGAGCTATCAGTTTTAATAAATAATTTGATTTAATCCCTTCGAACAGGGTATATTTGTACGTTAATATATACAGCATTTTACCCAGGAATATCTACAGAAAATGAGAATAAAATAACAACAAAACTAAATTTAAAGAGTAGGTAATAAATATGTAAAGATGAGAATAAATAGTCAACAACAACAAAAGTGGAAAGGGATTTTCAGTCCTGTACAAGTGTACACAAATAATAATAGAAGTACTTAAGAAATATTAAAAAATAAAAATAATTGCAAAGAGTTCATTCCTTCAAACTGAAGCTTCTTGTTATCCACTAGTTAAGAAGTGTTCATGAATTCTCTTCAATATTAAAATAAAGAACCTAGCTAGCTGTAAGCATATGAAGGAATGTATTGGAATTAAACAAAACCATAATGAAAACTGCAAAATGGCTTCATAAATAAAACTGCAAAATAGGTATCAAATGTGAAAAAAATGTGGATATTGTTTATGACCTCCAGCAGTTGGTTCAGAAAGAATGAGTTTTATGACAAACTCTTGAACCTTTTGCCATGGGTATTTACCAACAAATACAAAGTGAATTCATGTTCAAGAGTTTGTCTAAGAAAAAACACATCATTCACCAAATACTGCTAAAAAAATAAAAGCAGATTTTATAAATTCGACTCTGAGAATTTTTTGTTTGACAATTTATGCTCCAGCAGTATAAAAAATAACCCAGAGTCAAACTTAAGGACAGTGAAAATTATGGATGTGTCTTAAGAAAATTTAAAATACTTCTGATGAACTTACAAATTTGTTTTCAAATGATGTTATTTCAGAAATAGAGATTTGACATGATTGAGATATGTACTTTAATGAGGGTAATTTTATTATCACAATATGTATAGGACGATCAGTTTCTGCTGATTAACCATTTAAAAAATAAATTATTACAAAAAAAAATAAAAATAAAAAGTCAATGAAATACATAATTAATTTAAAGTCTAGCTTGAAAAAGAAAGAAACACAAACATTAAAGAACATTGTATATACATAACTTTTCATCAGAGTTTAGAGTGATGAAATAAGTCACTTTTTGACTCTAATTTTTACACAAACAAGTGAAAATATTCGTAAAATATATGATATAATTGCATAAATTCTAAATTAAATAAATTACACCTTATTCTCCATAACATATCAGCACATCTTAAGTTACTCTATTATACACAGCCCTATTTAAAAAAGGCAGTGCTGAGAGGCACTTTCCACAATTAATTAGTATTATACGTAACAAAAGCGTAACTCAGCTCCACAAGAGCAGAAAAGACCTTAAGAGGTCCTTTGATCTCGGAGGATCACAATCTCCAAAATAACAGGAGGAAGCATCCAACCCAGAAGACTAGTTGAAATGGAACTTAAAGGTAAATGGAGTTTCTGAGTTGAATGGATGGAAATGCTGGAAAGCATTGAACGGTGAATGGTGGTGGTTACCGGACTCGGGGTCCAAAGGATCCTCACCAGAATCAAACTTCCTTCTCTTTTCTGAAAGCAAAAATAAAACTGAGTAAAGCACAAAACTCATTTTTGTACAAATTTCTCTTATAGTTGAAGGTTTGCTCAAGTAGTGTTAATATTTTGCTAAACTCTTAGCAGAGTTGGCTTTTTCAGGTGATGAGACTTTCTTAGATGACTACAAACAACTTGTAAGGTAATGTGAAATACATGAAAGGTGATATGGATACAGGAAAACACACTAACTTGCAAAAGCATAGAGCAAACTACAATTATCCTGATAACTTTCTAACTATAGCCTATAGATGGTATGGGAATTTATTTTTCAGATTATTATTATTATATATATATTTCTTTTTTTTATGAAGAATTATTTACCGATCAGTCATTGGCTATTTCTATTTATTCTTCCCTTTGGGATCAGTGTGAAACAAAGGTTATTTTTACTCATTCAAACTTTATTTTATTTAGTATTTTTACTGAATTATTTCAGTTGGTTATTAGTTTAGGTAGGATTTTTTTTAGTTAGCATTTAGCAAGATATTTTTTTATTATGTAGATAGACTATTCTCAGAAATATTACCCGTCTTTGTAGCTCTTCTGTGGATACTTCGGGCTTTCCTACTATTTTCTGATTAATTGTTCCTGATCATTAGCACTATTCTTATAAAGGTCCAGAATAAGTAGTATAAGTTATACATAAAAATCGATTTGAAGGTTTGATGTAATAAAAAAATAAAATAAATTAAAAAAAAATAAATTATTTGAAGTCTGTTAACATAACCTGCTTCAGGGAATCTCAACCTCCCCAGAGTGAAAGGTTTATTTCAACAAGTTTGAGAGAGGACGAGTACTTTATAACGGTAAGTAAGCAGTAAATAGTTAAATTTAACTAATATATTATTTTAATTGGCACATAAATGTTTTAATGTAGCATAGAATTATCTATGAGATTTTATAAATTAATGTTATTATTATTTATAGGAAAGGAATGGTCCCTGAAGAAGTGGAATATAGGCCACAAACATCTAGGCCCATTTTGAATAAAGCAGGTGTCGAAAATAAAGGAGTTTTTGTGACCCTTCCCATTAAACTAAGAAGAATATTTGTATAAATTATAAATTCAGTAAGTAATGATATTATAAAAAGAAAAGTACCAGCATCAGTTAGAACTTCTTTTGCTGCTGCTATATCAATAAACTTCTTTTCGGCTTTCTTCTTCTCCGGACCCTCAGGAAAGTTATCAGGGTGCCATTGCTGAGCTGCTTTCCTGAAAAGAATCACAAATATTAATATTATCATTTAAAACAGAAAAAAAAATATTATGGTGGGCAGAACTTAATGAACTAGTTAACTAGAAACTGCCTAGATATATTTTGATTGTTGAAGCTAAGTACAAAGGGAAAAAGCTTCAGGATTTGAATTTAATGTCTTGAACAGTTTGCAATCATTCAGAGGAGGAGCTTACTAAAACTAATTAAAAAATCTAAAAGAATGATTTGAAAAAGAAGAAAAGTCTGCCTCACAGGCGCAGGATAAACTAAGCGCATTTCTCATGTGCTGCAATGGCAAGCTGATTAAACTATCCCACATTCTATTACCTTTTTGTCCCATAATATGAAAACTATATACTATGTATTATATACTATATTATATATATGATTTTAAGTTTTACCCTGGGCATAAGATGTTTGTTTTAGTAACTTTAAGCGAACATTGCATGAGTAGAAGGTGGTGGTGGGTCTAATGAAAGCTGTAGTTATATTATTTAAATACATTAAAAATAGTACAGAATAAGCTAGATATTCATATTGTATTTATATTTTAACTTAAGATGTTTCATTTACATCCAACAAATAAATTAATTGGCATTTAAATTATATATATACACTGCTTCATTACCACGACTTAAGGGCTCAGGTTGGCCGTGCGAGTTAAGGTGTTGGTCTTAATCTTGCGTGGTAGACCTAGAGTGACGGATTCGATTTCCGCCCTAGGCAGTAGAAATTTATTTAATGACGGACTCATTAAATAAACTCCTTAGGCCTACCCTGGCTAGAAAAGGATGGTAACCTGTAGATAACCCATCCCAATTAGCCATAGTAGCTTAAAGTGGATGTAAATAATAATAAACAATATGAAAATTGCCACGACTTAAATCAGTTACATTAGAGCTATCAATCAATGTGCTAAAAAAGCTCAATCAGAATATACAAAATGTAGTTATTCATAGTTACATTAATAAAATACAATATTAATGCTGGTTAAATAACTATAATATATCCTCCTTCTTAGCTCACAGATATAGCATCTGGAGTCACTGCTATTGTGAGGAAGGACTGTAAAAATACACCAGAAGATAAAAGTAATAAAATAGAATGACTGAAAAATTTTAGTATTCGGTTTCCGCAGAAATAACAGATAATTACGTATTATTTCTGACTTCAAATTTTATTTCTCCCGAGATGCTGGGCGTAAGAGGAATCAATTGATCAGCATAAATAAAAGGTCTAGTCCTCAACAAGTACTTTAATATGCAGAGTACACTTTCAGAGTCTATGCTCCATTAACAATCGTAGCAAGGGCAAGAGTGTAGAAAACATTAAAATACAAAATAACATACATGTCTTGGATAAAAAGAAAAATTGAAAATAATAGTCACCCGAAAAATATAAAAAATCCATAAGTGTACGTAAAACAGAGAACAAGTTAAAAACACATGAAACTATCTAAATTAAAATACAAAAAACTAATTAATATATAAAACTTATACTATACTACAATGGGGTGGGAACCCTCCATGAATGCTTCCAACGGAGAAACTAGGGAGAAAATGAGAAGAGAAATAGTTGCTTCCCTTCTGATATACGCTTAAGGGTTTTTCATATTTGTTGATTGAGTATTATTTTTAATTTTTCTTGTTTTTAATCTTGATATGTATGTAATTTTGACTGTTTTCTACAATACTGATCATGCTGTGATTGTTATTCTTAAGGTTTTAGCAGATTCCCTTATATATATCTATCTATATATATATATATATATATATATATATATATATATATATATATATATATCTATATATATATAAAATATATATATATATATATCTATATATATATATATAAAATTGTAACCTCTGTCTGTACATTGATTTTTTTCGCGAAATTTCACGATAACTTTTCGTTTCACATGTCATAGACACCATATCTGCATTTTGTTTCTTTCGTGTATGTTTGTTTGTTTGTTACCTTTTCACGCATAAACGGCTGAACCGAATTTTATGAAACTTGGTATGTATATTACTACTAACCCAACTTAGACTTTAGGCTATATTAATATCCTCTGAGACGAGTAGGAGTGGGGGTTATAAGGGAGGCGTGAAATTAAAAATAGCGATATTTCGTTTTCTATTGCTTTTTCAGCAAATATGCCCATAACAAAAGTTGTTTATTTTGTAATTTAAAGTAACTTTTGTTATATGCACTTTTGCCGTATACGGAAGTATAAATGAGTTATACGCTAAACACTATTGCGGGAGTCCACAATTTTATTTGGCATAAAAGACTCAACCGAACTAAAACAAACTCGCTATGTGAATTAATACTAACGATTTACTTAAAATAAGCCATACTAACATTTCTAGGGACGGGCAGGAGTGGGGGTTATAAGGGAGGCCTGAAATTAAAAATAGCGATATTTCGTTTCCTATTGCTTTTTCAGCAAATATGCACATAACAAAAGTTGTTTATTTTGTTATTTAGAGTAACTTTTGTTATATCCACTTTTGCCGTATACGGAAGCATAAATGAGTTATACGCTATAAACTAAAGCAGGAGTCCACAATTTTATTTGGCACTAAAGACTCAACCGAATTAAACCAAACTCGGTATGTGAATTAGTACTAACGCCTTCTTTATAATAAGCTATACTAACATTTCTAGGGACGGGCAGGAGTGGGGGTTATAAGGAAGGCCTGAAATTAATAATAGTGATATTTCGTTTCCTATTGCATTTTCGGCAAATATGCACATAACAAAAGTTGTTTATTTTGTTATTTAGAGAAACTTTTTTTTTATATACACTATCATCGTATACCGAAGTATAAAGGCGTTATACGCTAAAAATTATAGCGGGAGACAACAATTTTATTTGGCACAAAAGACTCAACCGAACTAAATAAAACACTCAGTATGTGTATTAGCACTAACGCCTTCCTTATAATAAGCCATACTAACATTTCTAGGGACGGGCAAGAGTGGGGGTTATAAGGGAGGCCTGAAATTAATAATAATGATTTCCTATTGGGGTTTCGGCAAATATGCACATAACAAAAGTTGTTTATTTTGTTATTTAGAGAAATTTGCTCAACACTTCTTTTCAATATGAACTACCAGGTACCTCACCTGAAAAAATGAATTCAAATGTATGTCAATATTTTCTCCTTAATAATTCCAATCTATGCATAATGCACAAGAGGCGGGAAATATGACAATATGCAGGACAGTGAAGTCTTACATAAAAAAATAATTTTATTATTAACAAATGCCAACAACGGGTATTAACCCTAAACACTGGAACAGGTAAATGTCAAAATATTGTGCAAAGTAAAGCCTTGCCAAAAATATACCATCACCATTCAGCCTCAAATGAATTCCCGAGCGAAGCCGGGTATCTAAGCTAGTATATATATATATTTGTCTGTTACCGCTCTAGCGGTCGCAATTATTGTTTAATTGTTACCAAAATCGATATTTAGTCGTTTTATGTAAAAAGAAAGATCAAGTTCGTTAACGGCTGAAATCGGGCCAGGGGGAGGGGGGGTTTAGAGGGGAGGATTTTCAAAAATTCGAAATATCTCCGTTACCATAGGTTAAATCGAAAAATTGTATAGAACTAATCCTATTGCAAATTAAATTTACTATAAATATTGTTATATACATTTCTTCACTATCTTGAATATTAGCCGAGATATTTGCATTTTTCAGTTTTCAGCCATCAGCAAACCGCCACTTCTACTCATGTTACATTAACAATACTCTGCTACATAATAAATCACATTATTTGAAGTTTAAATACCAAAAATTGTATTCAAGAGACCTTTATTATACGAGATACATGCAAATATGTCCTGGTGACCCCCCCCCCCCCCCGTCTTAAGGTTTTGGACTACTAAAATTTGATTGATGGAGATAACAATTATTCTGAGTTATTATTAATTACAGTACTAGATATAGTAAATAGTTCTCAATAAAATTAATATTTTATATTCTGATATATTTCAGTAATTGTTTTTCCTTCCGGTGTGAGGGTGGCAGACCCTTTGTTTGTTATTTCTAACCTAATGTTTCCTGTCGGCAGGTTATTGAAATTGGATGAAACATTTCTTATTACTGTTTGTATTTATTCTCAGTGGTGTTGTGTTACCCGTATGTAGATTTATCTATTACTAAACTACACGAGGGAAATCTGCTTAGTTTACGCAGCCCCTGCGTGACGGACTTTTTTGTTTTGTCAGCAGACACGGACGATGGAGTTTAGTCTCTGAGTACACTCTGCATATTAAAGTACTTGTAGAGGACAAGGCTTTTTATTTATCCTAATTAAATTTATATTCCTTGTTTGTTTGTTTTTTTAAATAGTATAATCTTTTTTTTTGTTGACCAATCAATCAAACTTGTAGTTATTTCATGAAACATTAATAAAATAACTCTATTAATGCTGATTAAATAACAATCATATATCCTCTTATGCACCTCACAGATATATCATCTGGAGCCACCACTATTTTTGAGGAAGACAGATGCAATATAACAAACATCTCGGTTAATAATCAAGATAGAGAATAAATGTATATAACAATATTTACAGTACAGTTAATTTGCAATAAGATTGGTTCTACAGGAAGAGGAAGGGGGGGGGAGGTAGAGTGGGTGAAGGAAATATTTTTTTTTACGAACTATTACTGGGTCAAATAAAATTAAGAAAACTTACCTGTAGGCTTTAACTATTTCCCTCTTGTTAGCATTCTTCTTGACGCCAAGAATTTTGTAGTAGTCTCTCTTTTCCGATTGTTTTTGTCTTTTCATAGCTTCCTGGACACCCTCTTTACCTCTCTGGAAATCCTCATGGAGTTCTGTGGCTTCAGAATAATCTTTGATGGCTGGAAACAAAAAATTAATATTTTTATACAAAACACAAGAGTTTTAAGGTGTTTTAATACTTCCATGATAAAAAGATGAGTAAAATAATTTAATGTCTAATTACACTTTTCTTACTATTATTCTAATAGATTCTAAGATATAAGAATAAAGCTGAGAATCAAATGTAGATTTTACGAATCAGTGATTTAGAAGGTTCAAAAGAAGTGATTTATACTTCACAAAGTTTTAACTCAATAATTTAGCAATTTTATGCTTGGTCGGTCACGTGACATAATTACAAAAATCTTAAAAAAATCTCTTCAAATCTTTGTAAATCAAAGTAAACGAGTGCCAAAAACAAGATCAGTTTGAGTTCAACAAATTGATATATAAGAGGTATATTCACTCTCAAGTAGTCACAGATTTTGAGAAATTCAAACCAAACATATTCCTTAAACTCTTATCCAATATAGAAAATTAAGTTTGTTTACAGTCAGAATTGGTCCAATGGGAGAGGGGTTTACATTATAGGGGGCGTGGAACCAAAAATTCAAATTGCCTCCATTTTTATGAGTCAAATGTTATTTGGAACCAAGATATTTAAGTTATTTGCATTTCTAGTTTTCAGGCTTCAGTTATCCATCACTCCTATTACTAGAATTTTCATTTAGAGCACGAGTCACTAAACATTTCATTTCTAGCTTCAATTTCAATTCATGTTTATATAGGCTTCTTGTTACATGAAAGATGAACAAATCAGTAGTGTGTTGTTCATCATGTGTGAAATCTGCTATGTTTATGCAGCCCCTGTGTGATAAGACTTTTAACTTCCAGCTAGTTGTATTTACACAGACAATCCAAAACAAACATTTTTTCTTTCCATGTGGTCCCAGATCATTGGCATCAATCATAAGAACTATGATTTTAAACTCAAATGTAATCCCTAAATTCTACGTGGCTAAGGAAACCACTAATTATGCAGATTCAGCATGAGGGACAGACTTAAGTCGTCAGATGGGCTAGGATATGAGGTACATATTTACTTACACATTTCCAAACTTCATGGTATGATAATTATAATAATTAGTATCAAAGATTTTAAATTAAGAATGGAGTATTTTATTTATTTGACAAGTATTTAATTGTTGGTGATAAAACTTATGAAGTACACAGGTAATCATTATTTGATTTGCAAAATGTAAACCATGAATAGATGGTGTTTTACATTTTTGCCAAACAAAATTAGAATAACAATGGCAAATGTTGGGCAAACACATCTGTCACTTGTGAGCCAATCTTATTGTTTGCAATTCTTGTTCTCTTTTACAATAACAATATTTTTAGCTCATATTCAAAACAAAAATCACACTCAAGTCTAATTAATTTCCCTGATGATTAAACGTAAAAAATAAAATTATATGACAAATAAAGAAATTCTAAGATTATAATAGTGTATCATATATCTTACCTTCGTCATACATGTCATTAGCAAGGTAAGCATCAGCTCTGTCACAAAGGACGTCAGGATCTTTGCTAATTTCTAAAGCATCAGAACAGGCTTTTACAGCCTCCATGTTATCCCCAGATTCCAGATAACATTTACACAGTTTTGCATGTCCTAACCACTTGATCATTTGCACCTGCGTCTCAGTTTTAATAATCTACAAACACCACAAAATGATAGATAGCTTCATTTTTATTATATATTTTAAAAAATAAAAGAAAGAAATTGACGGCTAAAGTGCATCAGCCAATTAAGAATAGGGGTTTTCCATATATGACTATTGAAGGAAGAATATTTGGTATTCATATTGTAGTTACCTGTTATATTCGTTATTTATTAACATCCGCTTTGTACTACTAAGTGTAATTGGGGCAGGTTATCAATAGGTTACCACTTTTTCTAGCAAGGATGGGGCTAAGGATGTTATTTAACTCTTTATAGGGCACATGTTGATGTTACAGTTAGAGCCAAATTCTGGATGCATATGGTGCCTAGCGGGGCACCCTAAGTTACCATTTATAACATCACCATCATAAATGCATGAAAAAACTTTAGTGGTAGGATAATTTTTTACAATGCTTATTTACTGTTTGAACATTCTCAAGCAAAGTCTCCTCCTTCTATATTGAAGTAAGTCTTCCATTGGATTACAATGCTGACTGAGCACCAGAAGGTACAGGTCCTAGAGCAAAGCCTCATTTTGTTTTGGAAGACTTTGAACTATATGGAAACATGCACATTTAAAAACATGTACATTTATAAAAGTATGAAACCAAAATCATTTAAATATATATTATAAAAGTAAAGATTGTTAACTTAACCTACTGTTTACAATAAATAGATTTGGGTTCAGAAATTCTTCTAATTTTACCAACTTTTTATATAAAAAAAGACCTCTCTCAAACGAAACCAATCAGCCCAGAGTCAGTACAAGTATTTCATTTGGCTGAAGGTTTTACTATTTTTCAGTTTAATTCTCTGAACCAAAAATCCAAAAAGGACTTATTGGACCAAGAAGGACAAATACCACCATGGCTTTGTGGAGGGTATTTGGCTCTTTGATTTCAATATCACGATGTTTTCATTACTTATAAAATAAACAAATAAATAAAAATGAATGGCTAACCTTCTGCGCCGCTGAAATACAAGTGCTATGGTCATGTGAGTCAAGTGCATCTTGGAGATCATTTAAAAATTTATCAATCTTTTTTACTTTTTTATAATGAGGAAAACAGTCTTTATGTTCTGGGTCAAGCTTGAGGCAATCCCTCACTTCCCTGGAAACAAAACACAATTTTTTACTACCAAATAAAGATAAAATAATTAAAAATATTTAAAATAATAAATAAATTAAGTACCTTAAGCTCTCATGTGGTTGGCCTAACTGATAGTGGAGCATTGATAACTTAAAGTATCCATGAGTATTATCAGACTGAAGTTTAGTAGCAGACCTGAGATCAAGAATAGCAGAGAGTGGGTCTCCAAGTGACACATAGCACTCTGATCGTAGTTCTCTGAACTCCGAGGACCAAGGACAAGACTAAAACAAAGAATTTTATTATAAAATAAAAATTAAGTATTTGTATTTAAAAAATTAATAACCTCTTACTAGCAAGGGGGACAAAGTATTTAATTGCCTAAATGCACTACCAAAAAAATACTGATCCCAGAGTTTTACTCCTGAAAATGAAAATGATGCTAGTGGTTGAGGGCTAGAGCATATTCCTGAATCTTGTTTTATGATTATGTGTTATGCTATTTTTGAAAAATAAGTTCCTGTTTTGTTTCACACACAATATAGTTAGGTACATTGTATAGTTGGTATTGTGGGAAAATTCATTATTTTTGAATACTTAGTAGACTTCTCAACTTTCTGTTGTATATAAACCTTATTAAAAAAAAAATTGGAAGAGAGAAACATCTCTAAAAATTCACCTAGCCTTTTTAAACATATTTTCTTCATACCCTAGCCACCCATCACCAGTTTTTTTTGTTTTTTTTTACAACAACCCTTTCAGGTAAAATTAAGTGGAATAAATATTTCCAAGGATATTTCAAAAAGGTCAAAGCCAAATCCCTTTGTACATTGTTTTCATCCAATTTTTCCACAGGTATACAATTTATCGTAGAAAGCTCTTTCAACGAAAGTAAATACAAATGAACTTTTTGAAAACAATAATTTTATAAATTTAAATATTAAACATATTTTTTATAAATATTATTAATTATTATTTATTAACATCCACTTTATGCAACTTAGGCTAATGGGGATGGGTTATCTAAAGGTCAACATCTAAATCTAATCTAAAGGTTACCACCCTTTTCTAGTCAGGCTGGGACTAAGGACTTTATTTAATGAATTCCATCACTAAATAAATTCCTTTGCCCAGGCAAGAATCGAACTCGCCACTCTAGGTTTACCATGTGAGATTAAGGTCATAACTTTAACTCACATAACTAACCAGAGCCCCTTTTTATAAATACAATCAGTCTAATTATAATAAAGATAAATAAAATTAATATTGACTGATATTAAATATATTATCTGTGTTTCATTCCTGGTGCATGAACGGATGTCCCTTCCTAAGGGTGCTCAACAGGCATTTTAAAGAAATCAATGACATTTTTTAGAGTGCATTTAAAGCATTGCTTTTAGGTTAAATTGAAACAAAAAAAAATTGTCAGCCATGAGGAATGATTTTATCTCGGACGGCTTACCAGCCAACATGTTACGTAAAGTTGATAGCCACTAATTCAGAAGAGTAAGGTGATGGGAGAACTTACTTCTATGACTCCTGAAAGGATGTCAATTGCAGAACTATGCTGTCCATTCTTCACAAGGTCTCTCGCAAGCTGAGCCTCACGAAGGACACCTTCTGCCCGAATGTGAAGGTGATAAGCTTCTTCATTGTGGTCCATTGCATACTGTAAAGAAAATAAATTTTTGTAAATAATATACTAGGGGTTCGCTTGAGATTGATGGTGTCTTTAATAAATAACAACAATTTTAAACAAAACATTCTATAACTTTATTTTATAATTCTAGTAAACCCACAGTTAGGCTCGATCTCCATTTTCCATTTATAATTTCACAACTTTTTAGATAGATTATACAATTTAAACTACAAATGAACACACAAATTACTAAATAATAGTGATTAAAAAGTTGCAATATGTCCTATTGAGGGGATGTGACTCTGTGTCTTAACCGAAGGGATCAAGGGAGTAGAAAGAATACCCATCTACTTGCGAATGTTTAGTCGCAAGTGTGCATGTTCTGCAAAAGAGCCGTCACACAAGGAATTTCAAGGAAATTCATTCGGAAACTGAATTAATGTAACGGTTTATTTACCACAGTACCTGAATCCTGAAATTTTTTGCTGTCGCAATGAGAAATCACTAGTGGAATCCGAGCCTTATTATTGAGCAGCATTCGAAACAGGCTGAGTTGTTAGCTTTTCAAATATTGAACTGCACTCATTGAGATTGTTATCGTCTCTTGTTCATAAAAAGTGTTCCATAACAACTGAGAACAAAGGTGCAAGAGCAAGAAAGTTCCAGATTTAAAAATTTGTCAAGATAAAAAGAATCTTTCTGGAGCTACTGTGCAGCTTCTTTTAGCTTGGACCTCTGTTGTGGCACTAAAAGCCAGGGAATTTTAAAGTCATGAAATAAAAGATGTATTCCTATTATTTCTGCTACCGTTTTTGGCGATTTCATCTTCAAACTAATTATGATGAGTCTGTTCAAGACGCATGGAAGAAGCTAGCCTTCAGACCAACAACTTTTATTTCATGACCTTCAGGGCCTATACTGTAACATTTCCACAATTAATTAAGATAAGATAGAAGGGATTTTCCCCCTCACATTGAGACAGTTTAATGTGGGGATTAATAAGTCAACTCCATCCAACAGTCTGGATATATATCAGGAAGTGAAATTAATAAAAAAAAATAATAATAAAAATGGAGCTAACTGGTTATTGCCAACTTCCTGAAAAATGTAAGGACGCATATTTTAATAGTCTGTATAATACATACCACATCATAAAAATCTCTCATTGCCTCCTCTAAACTCCCCTGCTTCATTAGGACTTGCCCTCGTTGGTACCGAGCCTAAAAATAAAATTTGTATAAATAATACATTTGAATTATTAGAAACTAAAATCAAACTACAATGGATACTACACAATATGAAGGAATATGAGTTCTAAAAGGAGCATAGAAAATTAAACTAACAATGTCAATATTCAGCATTTTTTTCTTCCAAAAATTTCAGATTACTTCAATGAAATATAAAATTTAGTCTGTTAGATGACTTATTTATACATATCTGAAGCATTTTTCTTCTTGCAATAACTAATACTATTTTTATATGTGATGAATGTTAAAATAAAAAAAAATAAAAGAAATGAAACCGAAAAATGGGGGGAAAAATGTTGCCTTCTAAAAACAACTAAGTATAATAGCCACAAAAACAAGATAAGATGTTTCTCCAATAAGAGCCATGAAATGAAATTTAAAAAAAAATATGAAATCTCTACTTACACCAATAAAGTCTGGCTTCAGCTCAAGCACCTTATTTAAATCAACGATAGCCAGTTTAGCTTTTCCTAGAGCCAGGTAAACCGTGCCCCTTTTAAAATAAGTGAGGTAATTGTCAGGTTCACCCTCTGAAAAAAAAAAAAAAAGAACAATTTAAGTTAAACTCAAATTAAAACAAAAAAGAATAGAAACCTTTGGGTCAACACTTTAGGAAAAAAACATCTATACAGCATAGGAGTGAGTGTCAAGTGGTCCGGAAGACACATCACATATCGCATTAAGGATTAAGAACAAAGGTCACTATTTATTTGCTAGTTACTCAAACACCTCACAATGCTGAGCAGGCACGTAGGGAATAGACTAGACTGAAGCCAAAACAATACCTACGTAACTGTAAAACTAACTAAACTCTAAAGTGTGATCGAGTTTGGTAGTGATAAACCAAAATTTGTTAAAACGTTAAAGCGGTAACAGACAGACAGACGGACGCACACACACACACACATAAATGTATGTGTATATATATGTCATATCCTGCGTAGGATCGATCGACTTTAGAAGAAATTTTTTGAAAATCGCGTCATGAGTAGAACCTCAATGGCAGATTTCCCTTGAGGGAAATCTTCTAAAATTCTGTTCCACCAATCTGCAAATTACGAGTATGAGGGGATGACCAAAAGTCGAAAGTAAGACATAAATATCCAAAAGACAGTGTCATTAAGACGTTCTGGGATCAAGTATAATTTAAATTACAATAATAATGATGCAATGAATGAAAAAATGATGGAAATTGTAATTATTTTGATTGTTATTAATAAAACAGTCATAAATGTAACTAAAATAAATAAGCTATACCCTCTTTCTTTACTGACAATGACATTAATGTCCAGTGATCAGAGATCTTGAAAATAATTCTACAAATAAATTATAGGGACACAGGTTAGCCTTGTGAGTTAAAGCGTTGGCCTTAATCTTACATGGTAAACCTAGAGTGGAGAGTTCGATTCTCGCCGATGAAATATAGTTACTTGGATTGACATTAATAAAACAAATTTACAAATGCCACTAAAATAACATTGCTTTATCCTCTTTGACGGCTGACGATGGCAATAATATCCAAAAGTCAGTGCTTTTTAGAGGAATTGTATGTATCGGCATTAGCACATAATTGATTGTAACATTTTGAGAAAAAACAAAAGCTAAACAATAATGGAGGAATGCAATTCCTTGTCATGAAATGTAGTTACTTGGATTGACATTAATAAAACAAATTTACAAATGCCACTAAAATAACATTGCTTTATCCTCTTTGACGGCTGACGATGGCAATAATATCCAAAAGTCAGTGCTTTTTAGAGGAATTGTATGTATCGGCATTAGCACATAATTGATAGCAAAATTTGGGAAAAACAGAGGCTAAACAATAATGGAGGAATGCAATTCCTTGCAATGAAATGTAGTTATTTGGATTGACATTAATAAAACAAATTTACAAATGCCACTAAAATAACATTGCTCTATCCTCTTTGACGACTGACAGTAGCAATAATATCCAAAAGTCAGTGCTTTTTAGAGGAATTGTACGTATCAGCATTAGCACATAATTTACTGTAACATTTTGAGAAAAAACAGAGGCTAAACAATAATGGAAAAAGGTGATTCCTGGTAATGAAATGTAGTTATTTGGATTGACATTAATAAAACAAATTTATAAATGCCACTAAAATAACATTGCTTTATCCTCTTTGACGACTGACAGTGACATTAATATCCAAAAGTCAGTGCTTTTGAGAGGAATTGTAGGTGAAGATTTGAGGTAACAAGATGAAATCCTATCACTTCTAGCATACAATTGACAGTAACATGCATGAAAAACCGAGTCTACACAATAATGGAGGAAAGCAATTCCTTGTCATGAAATGTAGTTATTTGGATTGACATTAATAAAACAAATTTACAAATGCCACTAAAATGACATTGCTTTATCCTCTTTGACAACTGACAGACGCAATATTAACCAAAAGTCAGTGCTTTTTAGAGGAATTGTTGGAATCGATTATAGGTTATGAGATGACTCAAAACCAATCAGCCGTAGCAAATAATTCATCACAATATACATGAAAAATAGAAACTCACAATAATGGAGGAATGCAATTTCTTGTCATGAAATGTAGTTACTTGGATTGACATTAATAAAACAAATTTACAAATGCCACTAAAATAACATTGCTTTATCCTCTTTGACGGCTGACGATGGCAATAATATCCAAAAGTCAGTGCTTTTTAGAGGAATTGTATGTATTGGCATTAGCACATAATTGATTGTAACATTTTGAGAAAAAACAGAGGCTAACAATAATGGAAGAATGCAATTCCATGCAATGAAATGTAGTTACTTGGATTGACATTAATAAAACAAATTTACAAATTTATTTAAGGGATCACTAAAAATATACACGAGGGACGAATAGTTGTGAAAACGGCCGCCAGAGCTCTCTTCGGAAAGTACCAAGCAGCTCACTCCTGCCGACCAATGCAGAATACAAATGCAAATATCTCGGTTAATATTCAAGATACAGTATACATGTATAGAAGAATATTTATAGTAAATTTAATTTGCAATAAGATTGACTCTATACAATTTTTCGATCCGACGCATAATAACAGAGATATTTCGAATTTTCCGAAAATCTCCCCCTCTAAACCCCCCCTCCCACTGGTCCGATTCAGCCATTAACGAACTTGATCTTCCTTTTTACATAAAACGAGTAATTTCCGAGTTTAGTAACGATCAAACAAAAACTGAGACCACTAGAGCGTTAACAGACAAATATATATATATATATATATATATATATATATATATATATTTTTTTTTTTTATTTGTTTCCTTTCTATAGTAACCGAATAAGAAGGCCGTTTATTGTTTCTGCATGTCCCATGCAAAATAGCATATCACATGCATTTGTATTAGGTTACAATTAGTTTATACATAGATTATTTCAAAAGTATGAGATATACATATAAAAAGAATTAACATTAACAATGGTAAATTAAAGTAAAAACGTATAAAAAGAAGATTATTAGTCTTAAAAGAAAAAGAGAAAAAAAAAATAATGAATGTCTATAAATATTTTAAGTATTGTAGTTGTATCAGCTATAATAAGTATTCAACCGATTAATTTTATCAAAAGCATGTTCTGCGAATATTTTAAAAGCATTATTATATTTTAAAAATAACGTCTTCTTTTATTGGAAATTTGCAGAATACAAATGCAAATATCTCTGTTAATATTCAAGATACAGAATACATGTATAGAAGAATATTTATAGTAAATTTAATTTGCAATAAGATTGACTCTATACAATTTTTCGATCCGACGCATAATAACGGAGATATTTCGAATTTTCCGAAAATCTCCCCCTCTAAATCCCCCCCCTCCCACTGGTCCGATTCAGCCATTAACGAACTTGATCTTCCTTTTTACATAAAACGATTAAATTCCGAGTTTGGTAACGATCAAACAAAAATTGCGACCTACAGATATATAGATTATATATATAAAATTTTGAACGGACCTCATTTTCGTTATTTCCTGGGTAGGATCGATGGACATTTGAAGAAATTTTTCGAAACTCGCGTCATGAGTACGACCTCAATAGCTGATTTCCCTTAAGGGAAATCTGCTAAAAATGAAAGCGACCCTTCATGCTTTCTGGTATGAAATAATAACAATGATTTCACCATTGACAGTAAAAGTAACAATGTTTTTCTGCCTTTAACTACTATAAACAGCATTAATATCCAAACATCTGAAAACTAAAGAAATATTATTAAACAAATATTCCGAAACTAGAGGACCAAAAACAAAGGTCCCCAATCAATAATTGATAGAAGGAATGAAAAAAAGAGACAGTAATTGGTATTGACATTAAAAAAACAAATTTATAAATGCCTATAAAATAAAATTGCTTTATTCTCATTGACGACCGACAGAGGCAATAACATAGAAGAGCCTGTGCTTTTGAAAGGAATTGTAGGTTACAGGAAACCAGAAAACGTATCAGCTATAGCATAATATGCATGTAAATAAAATAGATGATAAACAATATTGAATGAATGCAACTCATTTTTGTCATGAATGTAGTTAGTTATTTGGATTGACATTAATAAAACAAATTTACAAATGCCACTAAAATAACACGGCTTTATCCTCTTTGACGACTGGCAGTGGCAATATTATCCAAAAGTCAGTGCTTTTTAGAGGAATTGTAGGAATAGATTTTAGGTGATGAGATCACTGAAAACCTGTCAACCTTAGCATACAATTGACACTAGAATGCATGAAAAACAGAGTCTACACAATAATGGAGGAATGGAATTCCTTGTCATGAAATGTAGTTACTTGGATTGACATTAATAAAACAAATTTTTCAAATGCCTCTAAAATAACATTGCTTTATCCTTTTTGACGACTGACGATGGCAATAATATCCAAAAGTCAGTGCTTTTTAGAGGAATTGTATGTACAGTATGGACCCGATTAACCGAGGTTCGATTAACCGAGGTCCCGATTAACCGAGGTGCCAAACATTTTAAAAAAAAAAAAAAAAAAAAAAGTAGGTGCGGTAACCTTTGGAAGTGATTATGAACCTTTTTAAAACCCTCAAAACCCTAGGCCGGATGCAGGCGTTCAGCAAGCGGTTTATTGAAAAGGAAGCTCTAAGACAGTCGTTAATTGCCTTCTGAGAAATACATCTCTAGCACCACGTCCAACCCTCCTTCCCCTGTTCCGGGAATATTGTATTTACATCTCTACTTGTCACAACCCGGCTAAAAAACGTAAAAGAGTGGTTATTTCGCTTGAAAAAAAATTAGAAGCAATTCATCGCTTGGACGAGTCTTTAAAAAAAGTTGCTCAGGATTATGGTGTCGGTGAAAATACTGTCAGTGACTGGAGGAGGAATAGAAAGCAAATTGAAAACTATGTTTATCAAAGTGCATCCAAGGAGGCTTCTAACTGCAGATCTACATTGAAGAAGTCATCGTGTGAGCTTTTAGAAGAAGCCCTTTTACTGTGGTTTTGCCAGGCAAGAGAGCAAGGATTCCCGGTAAGTGGTCCAATAATTCAAGAGAAAGCATTGTCTCTTAATTTAAAATTAAATTCGCTTATAGAGAAATTTCAGGCGAGTAAAGGTTTTCTAAGTCGTTTTAAAAACAGACACGCGGCATAAGAGCACTCGCCATTTCCGTGGAAAAACTTTCAGCAGACACGGAATCTGCGACCAGATTTATTAGTAATAGTTTTTCTTTATTAGTAAAGTCCCATAATCTATGCGCGGACCAAATTTACAATGCTGATGAGACCGGTTTGTGGAATAAAGTGTTGCTCCAAAAAACTCTAGTGACGAATATGGAAAAATCTGTTAGTGGTTTCAAGGGTGTTAAAGATAGGGTCACTGTTTTGGTTTGCGCGAATGCAAGTGGAGAGGATAAACTAAGTTAGTTTTAATCGAAAATCAGCCAAACCTAGAGCCCTCAAACACGTCAATTTTAATAACCTGCCGGTTGTTTATAAACATCAAAAATCTGCGTGGATGAGTGCTGAAATTTTCGAGCATTGGTTCAAACATAATTTTGTACCACACGTCAAAAATTTTCTTGACGAAAAAAAACTGCCACCAACAAATCTGGAGTTGTGCTCTTTGTTAAAAGATCTTAACTCCCAAGATGTAATGGACTTCGAAGTTACGGATTGGGTCAATGAAGAATCATTAAAGAGATCAGCGGTCCTAATGGAAGAGGAAATCATTAATGAAATAATGAAAACAACTAAGGAAGAAGAGCTTGAAGGAGACGAGGTATCTATCCCCACGAAAGTAAGCCATGAGGAGGGTTTCAACCTACTTGACAGGTCACTACTCTATTTAGAAGGCAGAGGTGATGTGCCTTCATATGAACTGATCATGTTAAGGAAGTGGAGAGACACTGCAGCTGCTGATAGAAGCAGTTGTTTAAAACAAACAACAATAAATGATTTTTTTAAATCAAAATAGTTTTCCGATTTTCCATTAATTTTTTTTTTGTGTCCGATGTTATTTTATACTACATATGTATGTATGTACAAACATTCTACTTCTATTATTAATTTATGATTAAAAAATGTAAATATGAATATAATTATTAAACTTATAGGTAGGTACTAGTTTTTATTCTAAAAACCTTACATTTTCAGCTGGTATTAGTAGGTTCCGATTAACCGAGAATTTCGATTAACCGAGGTAACAGCGGTCCCGATCGACTCGGTTAATCGGGTCCCTACTGTATTAGCATTAGCACATAATTGATTGTAACATTTTGAGAAAAAACAGAGGCTAACAATAATGGAAGAATGCAATTCCATGCAATGAAATGTAGTTACTTGGATTGACATTAATAAAACAAATTTACAAATGCCACTAAAATAACATTGCTTTATCCTCTTTGACGGCTGACAATGGCAAAAATATCCAAAAGTCAGTGCTTTTTAGAGGTATTGTATGTATCGGCATTAGCACATAATTGATTGTAACATTTTGAGAAAAACAGAGGCTAACAATAATGGAAGAATGCAATTCCATGCAATGAAATGTAGTTACTTGGATTGACATTAATAAAACAAATTTACAAATGCCACTAAAATAACATTGCTTTATCCTCTATGACGGCTGACGATGGCAATAATATCCAAAAGTCAGTGCTTTTTAGAGGAATTGTATGTATTAGCATTAGCACATAATTGATTGTAACATTTTGAGAAAAAACAGAGGCTAACAATAATGGAAGAATGCAATTCCATGCAATGAAATGTAGTTACTTGGATTGACATTAATAAAACAAATTTACAAATGCCACTAAAATAACATTGCTTTATCCTCTTTGACGGCTGACAATGGCAAAAATATCCAAAAGTCAGTGCTTTTTAGAGGTATTGTATGTATCGGCATTAGCACATAATTGATTGTAACATTTTGAGAAAAACAGAGGCTAAACAATAATGAAAGAATGCAATTTCTTGCAATGAAATGTAGTTACTTGGATTGACATTAATAAAACAAATTTACAAATGCCACTAAAATAACATTGCTTTATCCTCTTTGACGGCTGACGATGGCAATAATATCCAAAAGTCAGTGCTTTTTAGAGGAATTGTATGTATAGGCATTAGCATATAATTGATTGTAACATTTTGAGAAAAAACAGAGGCTAACAATAATGGAAGAATGCAATTCCATGCAATGAAATGTAGTTACTTGGATTGACATTAATAAAACAAATTTACAAATGCCACTAAAATAACATTGCTTTATCCTCTTTGACGGCTGACGATGGCAATAATATCCAAAAGTCAGTGCTTTTTAGAGGAATTGTATGTATTAGCATTAGCACATAATTGATTGTAACATTTTGAGAAAAAACAGAGGCTAACAATAATGGAAGAATGCAATTCCATGCAATGAAATGTAGTTACTTGGATTGACATTAATAAAACAAATTTACAAATGCCACTAAAATAACATTGCTTTATCCTCTTTGACGGCTGACAATGGCAATAATATCCAAAAGTCAGTGCTTTTTAGAGGAATTGTATGTATCGGCATTAGCACATAATTGATTGTAACAATTTGAGAAAAAACAGAGGCTAAACAATAATGGAAGAATGCAATTCTTTGTGATGAAATGTAGTTACTTGGATTGACATTAATAAAATAAATTTAAAAATAACATTGCTTTATCCTCTTTGACGACTGACGATGGCCATTATATCCAAAAGTCAGTGCTTTTTAGAGGAATTGTATGTATAGGCATTAGCATATAATTGATTGTAACATTTTGAGAAAAAACAGAGGCTAACAATAATGGAAGAATGCAATTCCATGCAATGAAATGTAGTTACTTGGATTGACATTAATAAAACAAATTTACAAATGCCACTAAAATAACATTGCTTTATCCTCTTTGACGGCTGACAATGGCAAAAATATCCAAAAGTCAGTGCTTTTTAGAGGTATTGTATATATCGGCATTAGCATATAATTGATTGTAACATTTTGAGAAAAAACAGAGGCTAACAATAACGGAAGAAGGCAATTCCTTGTAATGAAATGTAGTTATTTGGATTGACATTAATAAAAAAAAAATTTACAAATGCCACTAAAATAACATTGCTCTATCCTCTTTGACGGCTGACAGTGGCATTAATATCCATTTGTCAGTGCTTTTGAGAGGAATTGTAGGTGAAGATTTTAGGTTACAAGATGACTGAAATCCTATCAACCCTAGCATACAATTAACAGTGCAGTTATGCATTAAAAAAATAAATAAATAAAAAGAGGAAACTAATGATGAATGAATGCAACTCTTTTTTTTTTTATGAAATGAAGTTATTTGGATTTGGATTGACATTAACAAAACAATTGCCATTGAAATAACAATGCTTTATCCTCTTTGACGACTGACAGGGGGAATTATAGCCAAAAGGTAGTGCTTTTGAGAAGAATTGTTGGAATAGATTTTAGGTCAGGATGACTTAAAACCTGTCAACCTTAGCATACAGTTGACAGTACTACGCATGAAAGAGGAAATCAATAATGAATGAATGCAACTCCTGCAAAAGTCAGTGCTTTTTAGAGGAATACCTGGGGTAAATTGTGGGCACAGGATAGTTGTAAAAGCAGCTCCCTTAATAACAACTGATAGGGAATGAATGATAAATGGTGCAACTCCGCAATAAAGAATTCATCACCTTTATATCACAAAATGTCGTTAAATAACGACACAATGCTAGTGGCATTAACATAAAAAAAATTAGTATTTTTATGACTTTAATTTAGTACACCATATAATTGAAAATTCATCACCCTTAAGAGTTAGTGGTAACAATATGAATGATGAACGACATAAAGTTACTGAAAATTTAGACAAGCCAGTAATGAGAGAATAATGCCTTTTTGCAGGTTTTCCACAAGAAAAATGAGATTTTGAATGACATGCTTTTTGAAAAATGTCCTTCGATCCTAAACAGTTGATGATGAACAGGAGAACCATCCATTCAAAACAATGTTGGATCCAAACATTGTATAATATCAATCTTATTGCAAATTTATTTTCCAATAAATGTTCTTATATACATTCTCTAATTATTTTCTTTTTTTTGTGGGATGTCAACCCTTATGGTCATTAACGCCCGACTGTTAAATTATTAATTTCAGAATATTTTAATATGTACTATTTCATTACATTTATCAGTCAATATTATTATTATTAATTAACACTTTCGCTGCGGATGCCCGAATCGAAAATCACTTCCAAAAAACGAATTTTTTTTTTTTTTGTTTTCTGTTTTAAAGTTGTTCAAACTAAGTAAAAACCTATTTGTGGTAATTTTTATGCATTTTTAACAACGATAATCGTATTTTTTTTAACCTCGCAACGTATGCGAGGTTCGCACACGGCACTGAATTAGGTAGGCAAACCCTCAAGACAGAACATTTTGTGTGTATTTCCCTACCTAGTGCACTGTCGTGTGCGGACATTGCATTCGTTGCATAGGGAGGAAGAAATACGATTATTAGGTTACAAATGCATATAAAGTAAACATAATAATGGAATAGATCTATATGAAAATCATATTGATCCAAAATGTACTTATATAGCTGAAAATACACCACCTGAACAGAAACTTTCGTTTAGTAATGGGAAATTTCTTTATTTCGTAATTGGTTATGAAATCATAAATCGGACCTGTCAATACCGCCCATATATTTATTATAATTAATAATTGCCTCGGGCTTCTCGACGGTCTTCCCCCTGCTCGTGACCGCCTTTTATCTGGGCATCAAACTCCGATGAAATAATAATGACATCTCGTTTGTGGCGCCATTTGAAAATGGACACACCCTTAACAGTAAATTTCTCTTTTATCTCTCCTTTTTTGAGCTTAGCCCCCACTATATCAGCTGGGTTGCCCTTCCGAGTCTTTCTCAGAGTACCAGTAAGATAGGTACCCTGATCCAGAAGCTCGTGGGCCATGGGGACAGACGTATAAAAGTTGTCAGCGTAAATGGCATGGCCGTGGCCGAGATAGTCATCAACCAAATGTCTGACAACTTTATACAAGTGTCCTTTCCCTCCAACTTGTGGATCCCTTGGCCCAGAGTAGACTAACGTCTTCAGCACAAGACCGTCAGGTTGAGTCAACATATAAATCTTTATTCATAATTGTGGCGCTTATTAGCGATATACTGGTGAAAGAATAGCCTACCCCTCCAAAGCATCATGGACTCGTCCAAACTTAATTCTTTGAAAGGGGTAGTATATCACTTTCATCCTCTCAACAAAAAAATTTAACAGAGGCCGAATTTTATACAGTGGATCATGCTCAACGTTCAGGTCTTGTGGTTCTGTGACGAAGTGCAGGCTTCTCAGTATACGGAGAAACGTGTCTCGTGACATCATTGAAGGGAAAGCAGGGGTACTATAGGGGAATATGGACCTCCAATAATGAATGAGCCTCTGATGGAGAGACAAGTTGGCCCATAAAACCCAAAAATTTTTGAAACTGCAAACGACTTGGCCAGACGGTGGTCAGAACACTACTGAATGCTTGTGAGTGCGGAGGTTCTCCCCACTCCAACCTTCAGGTCTCTAGAACAAATGGAGGGCGGGGCGACACTCCTCGCAACGTATGCGAGGCCCGCACCAGGGAGTGACTCAGGACCTTGCATGTGCTGCGAGGCTCCACAGTGAAGGTGTTAATGTTTGCGATACGAGGTAAACCATGTTGGGAGGGTTACATATAGGATTTTAAACTTTATCATTTTTGGTGGTACATTGTTCAGGAAGTGTCTTGCAACATTGTCTCTTAGTCTTGTAAGAAAAGTTGTATATATTCAATGTTATTGATATTTTAATTTTCTACTACTATTGTTCTATACATATTTCTCTAGCTCAAATATTAGTCGAGTTATATGTGTGTATTTTTTTTTTTTTTTCCAGCTTTGTAAATCCTTATTTCTAATTATATGATTTACACTTTAAGTACTTTAATCAATAAAGATCTGCCAAAATAGTGAGATGAGATAATAAGAGTGCCATATTGTAGCACGTGAGAAATCTACTTAGTTTTACACAGCACATATATGACTTATTTTTTGTCATGTTCTTAAATTATTTGGGTTGATATTAGCAATAACATGGTTAGTTACTGATTTCTAGTACAGCAAAATGGTAACATTCCCACTGATATTGAAGCATTTTATCAAAATCCAAGTATGACAAAATGTAGTTTGTAATAATGTATAAAGCAAGCTGTATCCAGCATATTGCGGAACAAAATAACAGAAAAGGAATAATTTTCTTTTTAGTAGTTGAATTCTGAAATATATTGTTTCATTTTAGCAATAAATTTGATCATTATGTAAAACCAATAGTAACAATCATACATGTATGAGAGAAATCTAATAATATATTGTATATAAGACATATGATGTTAGTAATATAATATTGAGCAACGTGATTTTGCAAAAACTAAATTTGTCAACATATCTTCATTTTTTATTAGAACTCATTCATTAAAAAATGTTAATTATTTCAATTATTAGCACTCCCAATGTGGTTGGTCCTTCTGGAAGGACCTCGCGAGCTTTCTACATGTACGGGTGCACATTCTCTTTTAATTCATATTATGAAGACTTATAATAAGTATAGGTAGGCTATTAAAGGGCAAGTACAGGGTCCGGCATAAAAACCTGACGATTTTGTAGTAATTGTTATGTTGGCACCACTGTCATTGAGACGGCGGGAATGTTGTACATCGACAGGTCTATTCTTGCCATTTCAGTAGCCAGTATGTTGCACTAACATCATCTTATACGGATGGAATTTCAGGTCGGAATGAAGAATTCGTCGTACACTTCGATCAGAAATGGCTAGCGCAACAGCATGTTTCGCTGCTGAACGTCGTGGAGACCGTGTAACAGCTACTCTTGCCGCGTTAATGTTTTCAGGCGTTCTCACAGTCCGTTTTCGTCCTGGTGGTTTCGTTTTTAAAGCAGACGACGTGTTCCTAAAATTCTTTACCCACAACAAGATCGAATTACTGCTGGGAACAGGCGCGTGTCGATTTAAATTGAAATGTCTGCGAAATAAACGCTGTGTTAAAATAACTGAGTCATTATTTTTAAAATAGGCTTCAATCACAAACGCTCGATGTGTACCCGACCACGACATACTGGCTACTGAAATGGCAAGAATAGACTTGTCGATGTACAACATTCCCGCCGTCTGAATGACAGTGGTGCCAACATAACAATTACTACAAAATCATCAGGTTTTTATGTCGGACCCTGTACTTGACATCTACTACCTTGACCCTTTTAGAATTCAATGGGTTCTTTCATTTTCAAGTGAACTGGGCAGAAGTTTTCCTTTGTGACTTCCTAATTATTCACCTGTATCTTATGTATTATTAAAAAGCAGGCAGTGTTAAGATTGTACGTAAATTGTATTTATTAGAGAAAAAAAGGGTTACTTACATATAATTAAAGCCCCACTAATCAAAGTTCGACTGTATTTAAAATAAACAATGATTTGAAAATAAGATCTAAATGCCTTGGAAGCAGTTCTGAATACAGTATGGAAAAGTTACTTACCAACCGCAGCATGGAAATGTGATAAAGCTTCCTGAAGTTCTCCTCTAGCTAGGAATTCACCTCCCAATGCCAGGTGTTTGTTAATTTCATCTGTACTACTCCCTCTGTTACCTGGAACAAGAAGAAAGAAATAGAATACCGGCATTTCTCTTTGAGACAAAATTTCATTTAAAAAAAGGAAGGTAAAAAAAGTCAAAATGCATCTTTTAGCCCAGCTGTTTTTGGGGGTAAAGTCTTCTAATCCACCTCCTGCACTTTGAGTCATAGCCTGGATGATCAGGCATGGCCATACCAAATCATTCAGACTGTGTCACTCACGGTTTCAGATTTCAATGAAAGTGTTTAATTTTAACAATACTTCAGCTTCCTAACGAATAATATTAAAATCATGCATGCATATCTCTAAGCTTCTGAAAAAAATAAGAAATCTGAGAAATATTGAGTCAGCATAAGTGACACATTTCAAAGATTGCTTATTTGAGGTAGATTCTATTAGTAACAAAAAGAAATCATAACAGCTCATTTTGAACCAATCAAGATTAATTTTCACTATAATGTTCATAAAAGTGTCTAGATAATGAAAACAATTAATTTTAAGATCATATTAAAATATAACAACCTCCAATATTTGATAAACTTTGCACTTATAAAATTTTTTATATCAATATTATTAGTAAGCCTTGAGAAGTGAAATTAAATTTGTAATTTTTATACATTAACATCCAATTTACACTACCATGGCTAATCGGGATCATCTATAAACAAGTTACAATTCTTTTCTAACTAGGGTATAACTGAATTCATTGAGTTTGTCACTAAATAATTTAATTCATATTCCTCATTTCGAAATGAACCCATAAGTCTAGATTTTCTAAGCCATGGATTCTCTTTACAAATCGAAGAAAAGGGAACCTAACACATTAAAAATATAGAAATAAATATTCCGTACTGTTTTGGTTAAATCTAGGTGCTAACTAGACTATGACCATTTCAGTAAAAAACTGAAATGCTCATGTAAGTCTCATAAGAGAAATTATAAAACTGGTAAAGGTAAGTGAAGAATAAATCGATAAATGTGGAATAGCGTTAACTAATGTTGGCTGATAAGAACCAAGCAGTTTGGTGGAATTCGGCATTCTTCGCTGTTGAGCCAAGGTTATTTTTTTTTTTTTTCATTTTTATCCTGGGTTGCAACCTATGGCTCAGAACACCCCCAATGTCTTGCATATTCAACATGCATTTAAATTGTAATCTTCAAGAGTTTCTCATGATTTAATTGTTCATAACACATGATGATTTATTTTCCATTCAGTTTATTCCTGGCCTATTTTCCATTCAGTTTATTATCAGATTGCAATTTAACTTATTCTGTAAATAAGACTGTACGCAGTATATAGAATATCCTGTAAACCAAAATTTTTTTCTCTAGTAGGCTAAAGAATAGTTTGTATATTAACAAAGAAAAACTATTTCGTCGATACAACTTCCTAAAATTTAATAAAAATTGCAGCAGCACCGAAGGTAATGTACTTTTCTTCAACAAATAATGGAATATTCTGCCCCTTATTCATTTTTATATCATGCACACACAAAAAAAAAACTGGCCTGAAGTCATTCTTTAAATTATATAAAAAAAAAAAAAAGAAAAAAAAAGTTTTTCATGTTTAAAATAAAATAATGATGCACCATAAAAAGAGCAAAAAGAAATTAATCTCAATCACAATCAACAATTTCCCCCCTCTCAAGTGTTCTTAAGAGGTGTTTTATCTACTCCAAAATTAAAATTATGTTTGTTTCATAAGTTAAAAATATTTAATATTTATGAAAACTAAATGTTTCAATAATTCAATCATGGAAATGTTAAATCCCATCAGTTGCATAGAACCAGCCATATTTTCAAAAAAGGGATTATATAATAATAAAGGATGTTATAAATAATAATTTATTGTCCTTCCCTCACAGAAAGTTTCAATAAACATTTATATGTGTAATTAATTAATAAATAAAACTAAATTTATTACTTAAAACTACAAACATTTGCATAAATGTTAACTTATATAAATACAAAATAAAAAAGATAAATTATATTTGAATATAATAAACCATTATTCATTATTAAAATATAAGCAAATAAATTAGCCAGGAGTTTGTACAGGAGACGGCTGATGGCCAAGTCAGAGTAACAAGTATTTTTAATATCATAAATAATGTGTCATAATATACTTATTTTTAAAAATAAATATTAAGTACATTTTTTCACATTGTGATAAGTAAAATTTATTTTTAATTCATGGGAAATGATGATTAAAAGGGAAAATACAAGCATATAAATAAATATTGGAGGAAAAAAAAAAGTGAATAACTCTATTGAATCAAAAGCTCAATTTACAGAGGTTTTAACTAAATAATAAATCATTCTCCATGAAAATATTACAACCATTAATAGCAAGTTACAATCAAAACTTATTGAAAAGAAAAACATTGAAGGATGGCTGGATTCATCAAACAAATTGTTCAAACAATTCCATTATTTAACATAAAACCATATGCACTAACAATGAGAGAACAAATAGATTTTACCCTGTATGGTATTTATGTTTACCAAAATGCATTATTATAACTACGATCAGCACAATCACAGAAATATTTTTACATAACAAGTTAAACACTCCATATTATATATATATATATATATATATATATATATATATATATTATTTTTGTAAAATCTTAATGAAAAATGAAATACAACACTCAATTAGACAGTTCTGCATGGTTGGTTGCCCCTGGCTTAGTTCTACAGGTCTACAAACTTTTATCTTTAAAGCCCCTGACCTGCTTCTTTCTCTAATTGCCAATTCAAAACACATGGACTAAGATAACTTTGTATTTAAAAGGACTCGATACTCCAATACAATTAATTACAACCTAAATAATGTATAAATTGATATTATTTCAAACCCATCAAATTTCCATGATTATGGTAAAAATTTACCATATTAGAACATGAAGTTGAGATGATGTAATCCAAATGATAAAATTTAAAATGCTTCATTGTTCAAGCATTACTGAGAGCCAATACAATAAAATGTAGGAGAGAAAGGAAAGAAAACTGAAGTTGCAACTAGTTTTAAAGAAGGCTACATTCAGAAACTATAGTTGCATAACCAAAGAAATTAGATTAGTAAAGCTATATTTTAAAATGTATGATGGCTTATTAAAAATGCCTAATAATGTAATTTAAAAATGCTGATGGCAGCAATCCTGGATTGTTTGTATTTGTCAACAAATAATGAATTAGAGAAACTTTAAAAGAACAATAAAGGGAGCCAACCTATTACGAATTGTCGATATGTTTTTCCAAAAGCCTGCAACGGCAAAACACTGGATGGAAGATAATAATATTTAAAATAAATAAATTGTTACCTCCCGAGACCACGTCTAGAGTGAAGAATAATAACCACGCTGAGCATATTTTGTATGGCGAAGACTGCCAATATTCCATTTCTAGAGTCAATTTAAAAGTCAACTACTTTTGACATACAACCAGAATGAAATAAGAGTAACAACAGACAATCCTTCCCTCCAACATAACATTATCTACACACTGAATGTACTGTACATTTCGTGGTTTCTTCTCATTGGTCCAAATCACGCTACAGCCTACATAATTCGCGATGGAGGTCATCAGCTGTTCAGTGGGAGAGGTAACAATACTGTTATACCATGGCTCAATCCCTGAGATTTGTGTCTAAATTAAAAGAATTAAGAATACATTTATGCCCCAAATCAGAATCGAGTAAAGGCGTGAGGTATGATCAATATTTTCTTGCACTTAAAATGTAATGTCACTTTTTCCTCCAATCGCATTGTATTGGTATTGGAGTATTATTTTCTCTGTCCTTCATGATTTATTTCTCTTAAAATTCTAGTAAAAACTCAAGTTTGATTAAATTAAAATGACCAAAATTCACCATACACCCTATCTGTAAATTATTAGTCTTTTTGCATTATATTCCACCACCAGCTCCTGTTAGTAAATGATTTAGCTTTCTTACTTTTTTCAAATTAAAACTGCTTTGCTGCTCTGTTTTCTTTCATCTCAGTGTTCTCCCAGTATCCTTCTTTTAATTATATTTCATTAACATATTTTTATTTTTAAAAATGAAGGTCTACTTTATGTCATGAAAACTAATCTGGCAATTTATCTACAGGTTATGCTCTTCATAACCAGATTAATAAAAACAACAAAATTAATAATAAAATGTGTTTCCCTTGTTCTGTTATATTTGATGTCCCCATTTCACAGTTAAGTCCCAAATGCTGTTGTACTGAACATACATAAACCTTGTACACATTATAATCCTCTTTAAAGTGTATTACACAGGATCACTGATTTGTTGACTTATCTGCAATCTCTAAACCATGTATTGACTTATTTTTCACACTGTTCTTTACACATTTGAGTTCATAAAATGAAAATATATATCCTTTATGATTTTGGTTAGAATTGTGTCTGAATGATAGGCAATCTTCCATTGCGTTGTACTGGTATTCTGTTGGCTAAAAAGGAATTGTGACTGAAAAGTGTTGTACTTATCTGATAGATGACCATCACAAGCTGGTGAGCTTTTACATTTTATAAATTTGTTTTTATTTTCTCCTGTACCTTTCAGCAATAAAGAAAGAATATTTATATTTGAACATTGAGCACAGGCATATGTATAGTTTGAATACAATTAACATTGCAAATATTTTTATATAAGTTGGTTGTTTATATATGTGGGCAAGTCTTTTTCTTTCGCCAAAGGAGCTGCTATTTCAAACTTTTGAAGCATATCCAAAACAACGATATAACAAGGAGTTTATCTCAATACTTCTTTATATTACACAATATTTATTACATTCTATTACTCATCAATGACTGGCTGAAATAAAAATGGTTAACCATTAGAATATAAACCACAAATGTCCTTTAATTTCAATGATTCTCTTGTTATACAAGTGAAGCAATAAGTTCTGATTGGACAAATATTGACGAATTTATGTCTGAATAGCTGTTACCCATTGTCAATAGATTATAATGAGTGAATTGTCGTAGCATTTCTTGTTTTTTCTGTTGGCATTATAGGCCTTTTTAAGATTCTTATAGCCGCTCCTGAGCAAGACTCGAGGGACTTGTGGTCAGAGTTTTTACGTAGCGAGTGATCAACTCGACATACAACTCTTGTTATCCAAGGAGACCTGGAATGAGTTGTCTCCAGTAGACTGATGGTGCCCATTGTACCATTGGGGAGTCTATGGCCAGTTCACTTCAGCTTGCTGACGTTAGTGGTAGATGTACCCAAGCCTTAACCAGCACAGCTTTTTGCATTGTCTTAGCATTAGTACAACAAATATTATCAAATTCTGTTCACCATTCACTTGATACACTAAAGAAATATGAGTTCATGGCATATTTACAAATACAATTTATTTTTTTAAATAGAACTAATAGTGAAGATACTGTTTGAATATAAGATTTAACTTAAATGTAAATCCCCAATTCTAGTTGCAAAATCAAATTCTCAATGGCCTAGTTGCAACTTGAGGTAGTTAACTCACAAAAATAAAAATAAAAACTAATCCGAATTATTGACACAATTTTAAAGTAATTGAGTAACAGATTGTTGGAGGCTGACTAGAAATTCAATATTGACGCCATTGATCTTAGATTCATGTTAAGCATCAAAACATGTTGTATCATTGCTAAATTGTAATCGAATTTTGGTCAAACCTTTTTAATAATATAATTTAGAATTTATTAATTTAATTATTTATTAACGTCCACTTTATGCAACTAAGGCTATTGGGACGGGTTATCTACAGGTTACCACCCTTATCTAGCCGGGTGGGACTAAGGATTTTATTTAATGAATTTCGTCACTAAATAAATTCCTATTGCCCAGGCGGGAATCGAACTCACCACTCTAGGTTTACCATGAGAGATTAAAGTCGATGCTTTAACTCTCATGGCCAACTTGAGCCCCATTAGAATTTATTAAAGAGTCATTATTAAAATACTTCTTTGGGTTTTAAAAAAATTTATAAAGTTTAAATTTTGTTTCAGAGATTTTTTGCAAAAGTCTTATGTTCCTTTGAAAAAGGCAAACCCACAGTTTCCAATTCTTGTAAGGGAATGTTCTGGAGTGAAGCCAAAATTATGGGCACGATATGGTAAGCCAATGTCTTTATTTTATTTTTTTATTTTCATGCTTGTCGTGATACTTATATAGAGATTTTATTTTAACTCTTCTTTTTTTTTTCTTTTTTTTTTTTTTTTTTTTTTCAGAATTTGGGAAAGAGACTTGTAATGATATTGCAAATTCATCTGCTGAAGACGTTCTTAGTAAAATAGCAGCTCTTAATAAATAAGTTAAATAAGTTTTGTTTTAGTATGTTATATAATATTTAGATTTGTAAATTATATTTATTTTTAAATGCCAGTGTTGTAATTTTACCTTAAAAATTCTAATTTTTAAGGAAATATAAATTTCATTTTTTATTAAAATCTACTTCTTCTGTTTGGTTGTTCTTTAAAAGATTGTCCTTTATTAATTTGAGCCTATGGTATGAGATTAAATACATACATGCACAGTCATACAGACATGCATTCCACGCTTGACACACACACTTTCATATTATGTTACTTCAATTTAAAAATTATACTTAAACAAAATTTCTCTCGTTCGAACTGCCATTGTTTTTCATGCTGCATCACTGCCAGTTGTTTTCATCCTGACAAATGCCTAGTTTAGATTGGACTGCCTGAAGATAATGGTCATGAAACCATTGAAAATTTGACTGCTACAATAGATTTGAGGCATAGGTATATTTGGATGTAAAAATTATATATGAAGATACTAAAATAGATAGGATGCTAGTCTTAAAAATTTTACGTGGTCGTCACATGACTTCCTTGTACACCTTTAAAATTAAAATGTTTTGGTGCACTTCATTGAAAAGTTATATAAGACTCCATTTAAAAGCAATGGACCAAAGAAAGTCATAAAATATAATGCATAAATCTTTTTATGATAAAAGTCTGATGTGGCCACAGTGTGACTTCATTTCATTCTGATTAAATTAAGTTTTTGGTGTCACTTCATTTAAAACTATTTTGGAAGTGATATAAGCTGGAGCTCATTGTTCTGACATTCTTTTAAGAAGTCTGTTTTAATTTCCATGGTTTTATTCAACTTAAAGGTTTTTAAGGCTGTAGATCCTTTTTCTAATTTCGTGATTTCCATAAAGGTTCTGTTTTTATTTCATCAAATGTAGTTCCGAATGTATCGATCCGTCATCATTATATTTTCTTTGAGATCTTGAGCATTGCTAAATGCATTTGCTGCAACTCTTAGTATTATTATCTGAAATTTAATTATCTTCTACTGCAGCTTGTCTTATAATTTAAATACTAGTAATAAATAAACATTTTATATTTAATATATATTTAGGGGACAGATTGAAGGACGTTGCAAGTGACTTATGTATAAGATGTTCATATTTTGTGTCATAAGTTGTGTATGTGTCTTCATTATAATGGAAAGTCAAAATCTTTTGGGTCGAACTTTGCCAATTCTGGGAGGATTACATCTGCTGTGCTATATAAAGATGTTGGAAAGTCCCTCGCTGGTAAAAGTACTGTCTGCATCCCCGCCTTCTTAGCTGCATGTATTCCACTCAGGCTGCTCTCGATTACTACATACTGAAAGAAGTAAAATATATTAATGCAAATAATTTTAAATAGTTTATAGAAAGTTCTGCTGATTTTATAACAACATTTTTCTCATGTGAACTCAAACCACATCAAAACTCAATTATTCTATATCTATAACAGCCAACACGAACTATATGCCTGAAGAAATAGAAAGAGATGTCCATTACATCCTTCATTATAACCAACTATTTGTTTAAGTCCCTGCAATAATGCCGAGATAAGCATTTATACTGATGCAGTAAGGATGAAACTTGAGTCATAAATAATAGAAATACAAAAATATAGACTTCGTACTCTTTGTACCAACAATCAGGCAGAAAAAATTGCAATTTTAAATAGATTACTGTACATAGATAAACAACCGTCAACACACCAACATTTACACTAATTGCCACAACTCTTTACAATCACTTCAAAATTATGCAATTCATGACTCTTTAACAGAATATATCAGACAGTTATTTACAAGACTAACAAAGTAATACACACATACAATTTTCCTGGATTAAAGGGCATTCTGGAATTTTGGGAAACGATCTCGCTGATTTATCAGTAACAGATACCATAATTCCAGAATGCTATATGACTATGAAAAGACATCATCTAAAATTATTTATTCCAGACATTAAAGAGTATTTAGGACAAAAGTTAACATCAATATACTAATACTTGACACAATTATTAACAGGACACAGAACAAATTCTTACTTTAATCGTTTTGGCTTAACAGATCAACCAAATCGTTACTGTGACTTTATTGCTGAACAGACATACAGACACTTAAAGAAAAGAATTTAAAATGAAAGTAAAATGACGAAAAGATATTTGGCCTGTTAAGGAAAAACTTCTATTTTATAAATACAATACTCAATTAAAAAAATATGCTAAAGAAATGTATAACTCCATTAATTATTTACAATCCCACCACTCCTAACTTTATTCATCATAGAAACCTACATTTCTTCTTCTATTATTTTTTTTTTCTCTTGTAAGTAATTTTATTTTTTTCATTGTATTAAAAAAAAAGTATTATTATGTATCAAGCATATGTACGGAACTTGTGGCAAATAAAGTCCCTTCCTGCAGGGATACTTCAGGATGGAAATAAATTATATATATAATTCTTATGGTATTAAATGATTTTAATAAAAATTGATCGCCATTGGTTAGATTGAATACAGAGACCAATATTCGAAAGCCATTTAGTCTTGCCCTTTGTAAATTTTATTTTATAAAAACATTTTATTTACTCCCTTGTACATAGTAATCTTTAAGATTTGGGGTAGCGCTGGACAAAGAAAAATGTCAGGTAAGAAATATGAGCCATTTGAATTTAAAAATTCGCACTTGGCAATGGTTCCTGCATAAATTATCTATAATATTAGCATGGAAAAGGATGTGCTTTCTAGGAAGTACTTATTATCCTGTCTTGTAACTGACTAACTGCAGTTGCTTACTGTTGCTGCAGCTGAAGAATTCTTAGATATTTTGTTACTTTGCCAATTAAATTCATTGCTGTTACTATGGTAATAAAGTTTTTGCAACTACATGTATTCTAAAATACATCACACACTCACAAATGTATTTCTGTTCCTCCTGATAAATATATTTACAAAAACCATGTTACAATATAATCCAGGCTTTTTGAGCTACGTAGAAAAACCTAATTTTATTGTCAGTTATTTTAACTAGCTAAAGAAACAAAAATGTCTTTACATACTCATTGACTTGCCGTTGTTACCAGAAGGTAATGACAACAAGGACTAAGGAAGTTTTTGAACAAAGTAAAGTCACCAGGTGTTCAGATATTGATGGCACTGTCACTGTCTTACTAACATTTCCCTGGGTATTTTCCAGCTTTCTCTCTGAGACTGAATAGTTTTGTTCATATATCACCCAGTAACTCATGCAAAGACTCTTCTTGGTATCACCAAGAACTTTTTCTGGTGATTTTTCCTTTGCTACTCTATCTTTCTTCTTATATAAAGTTGTCTGTCTCAGTGTGTATGACAGCTTCCCTGCCATCACCTGAGACACTTGATAAGATAGACTTTCATACCCAAAAAAAGAACAGGACAGACAGTACTAAGGACGTCGGAAATGAAATTTTGGCAAAGAATATGATGAAATCCTTAATAGTAATACAGATGTGTCTTTACAAAATATTTCTAAAAATTTATTATTTATTCAATTTTTTTTTATTAATCTCCACTTTGTGCTACTATGGCTAATAGTGGCAAGCTATCTGCATGCTACCACACCTTTCTAGCCAGTATGTTACTAATGATTTTATTTAATGAGTTCATCATTAAATAAAGTCCTGTTGTCTAGGCGGAAATAGAACTCACACCTCTAGGTTTTTACTGAGATTAAGACCAACACCTTAACTCACATGGCTGCTATGAGCTTCTGTTATTTATTCATGAACATGGTATGATGAATATTGGAGTCTTCTAATTACGGCAATTTTTTTTTCAAATTTGTTTGGTACGTGTACATTCATCAAACATGCAACACATTTCATGTAAGTGTATTTTTAAATGAAGGTAGGAAAACTTGATTTAAAAAATTAGTAGCTGATTAGTGAATTTTCATAGTTATGTTTTTCCAAAACAACAACATTTTTGTTTGGGTATAATCATAACAATCATCATGACTCCATTCTTGTGGCAGTATTGCTGGTTATTCTGTGTTTTTGGTTAGTGGATGATTTGTTAATAGATATATAATTAAATGAAATTAAGGAGGATAACTGAGTTTTTTTTTTTTGGGGGGGGGGGGGAATGGATACTATAATAACTTTCGCATTGAGTGTAGATACTATCATAAAATTTGATTTGAGCATGTGTATGAAGCCATTATATTTATCATTTAATTCATAAATATATCACTCACTGGCGATAAAGACAGATATACTAAGTTATCTACTCTACAATCAGTTGGTGTACTGTAAGCACTCGTTTTGCTCTCCAGTTGCCTGATTAATTCAACTAATAGGTGCACATCAGGGTGTATAAAGGGTAAAAGAAACAACATATTGTGCTGCTATATAAAAATTAGCTTGTGATATTAGAACATGAATTTATACTTTTTCCAAGGTGCCTGGGCATTGCTCACTAAATTTATCCTAGCTCATTATTACTTAATATATATATATATATATATATATATATATATATATATATATATATATATGTAATTGTGTTGATGTTTTCGACCAGGTTATAATTATGTATGGTGTTGTTATTCTTTTTGGAGTTTTGGTCAATGTTGGTCCCTAGTCCTAAGTGCAATAGTCATGTGTAATAGTTTTTAGGTATCTTTAGTCTTGGTAAGTAATAATAGAAAAAACACCCCTTTTACACTCTAGTTTAATAACAATGTGCAATATTATAAAGTAGTACCTGTAATTTTACAGCCCTGAAGAAGAGAAAACAAAGATTGTCGAAATATCGGCATAAACTAAGATTTTTTCACCAACATTGACCAAAACTCCAAAAAGAATAACAACACCATATATATATATATATATATATATATATATATATATATATATATATATATATATATTTAACTACTGGAATGTTTACATCCGCCCTTATGAAAATTATATGTTCAATGGTTTTTTTTTCTTATTTTAAATTTGTAATATAACAAAATTTTGCTTATTAATATTCTCTTTATGCTACTATGGCTGATTAGGACAACTTACCACTCTTTTCTATAGTTGGGACAAAGGAGTTCATTTAGTGAGTTTGTCATTAAATCAATTCTTACTGCCCATTCATGCTATAATTGAACTTACGAATAATTTGTGTGTTTTAAAACCAATGACTTAATCCATATGGCTAACCTGAGTCCTTTGTAGTATGGAATATACAGAACAATATACATACTTTATGCATTTCTTGAGGAGCATGTCTGAATCTTGATGCTGCCACTTTATACATATCAGGATCAGGTTTACCATTTACAACTTCTTTATCGTCTCCAGTTACAACGTGACAGAACAAGTCCACTAAATGCTGATATTTCCTTGTTTTTATTCTGAATGATTTTTGATTACTAACTGTCACTAGAGCTGTTGGTACGTTTTTTGATCTGAAGTAACACAAAAGGTCTTCAATCCCTAGATGAGAAATAAAAACATTTTTTTTATTTATTATTACAATGAAAAATACCCTTTTTTGTTCCTTTTATTCTTATTTTTGTATAATGAGCACTCAAATACTGAATCCATGCTAGTTATTGTAGTTATGAATAACCTAATGGTTAAAAAATGATACAATGAGGACACAAATTGTTTAATAGTTTTCTGATCATATATATGTTCAGTTCTTTGGAATTGGGATTTAAATCAATTGAACAGTTAATTATGTGGCAAATAAGTAATGATTAATTTATCAGTTTTAGGTATAAGTTAGAGAAGGTCCATTAAAAATGTAAAATATTAACTTAATATGATTATTTGAAGAATGATGGTGTTGAATAAGATATTGCTTTTCAAATTATTGGAAAATCGGTTTGGTAAAATGTAAAATATAATTCAATATCATGGAGGAAGAAACAGTAAATAACTATTACTCAGATGATGCTCAAGAAATCAAGTGGACACCTCGACACATTTCCTACAGTATTGTGATGGAATTATAGGCCAAAAGATTTCTTTATACCATATTCTGTTCAATTACTTTCGGGTGCTGAGTGGATACAGCTTTGGAAAAAACACTATAAAAACCTGGTAAATTCACAGCTAAATAAAATTTAGAGTTCAATCTTCTATCTCAGATTTGTCTGATATGGTGGTATACTACTTTCCTCCACTTCAAACCTTCAGTCCTATTAGGTTTTTAAGATTATTCATCACCATCTGTTAGTTTCAAACTCCCTTCAGCACCTCTTCAGGAATTATATCACTACATAAAGTTGCCAAACTCCTAAATATTTAAAATGCAAGTGACCATAACCATAAACATTTCTGTCAGGAAGACCAAAGTAAAATTACTAATAAGTCGTTGAAATATAGAGAAAAATAAATCAGTTGAGATAGTTCACTTCTTTTTCAACTATTGACCTTCTGTCATTTCTCCTTCAATGAAGAATTAATAAATTAAAAAAAAAACATGTTAAACTGGAAACCAATACAAAATATTGAAAATCATATTGATCTTTTCCTTTTTAGAGAATGAAATATATATATTTTTTTTTTAAATTTTAACAAAATATTAAATAATATGAAGTAATCTGAATATGAATTACTCAAGTTTTGAAGTTAAATTAGGATATTGATACTAGGGATGGGTATCGAACTACAAAACATCGATTATTGACAACCGATTAATATTTGCACTAATTAATCGATACGTCGATTAATCGACGTCAAAAAATCGATTAATCGACAAAACCAAGAAAAACAAATTTCAATATTTATATATATGTTAATTGCTAGTTATGTTTATATTGTTATTGAGGATTAACTAACCTCTTTCAATTATCTTTTAACAATTGCAGTTACCAGACAATCGAAGGTTTTACATCTCTTTTTTGTTTGAGCTTACTAGCATATTTAAAAATTAAAAAAAAAAATTAAAAAATATAAATTAATTTCAAAACTTAAAATTTAAAATTAAAAAACTTAATCTAAATATTGTTAAAAAAAATCTTTGTTTGCATTAAAAATATTTATTCAGCAGGGTACATGTTTCGTGGATCATCCACGAATTAAGGTTTTTAATTTTAATTTTTGAAATGTAATTTATATATTTTTTTAATTTTAATTGTTAAAATATAATTGAAAGAGGTTAGTTAATCCTCTATAACAATAAAAAACAAATTTTTACTGATTGAAATGTAGCTAGTATTGAAAAAAAATCGATTGTGGAAAAGTTGAACAATTAGCTACAAAATATGAAAAATTAGTCTCAACTCTCACTTAAGAAAAAGAAAAGAAGAAAAAAAATTAAGTAATCGTGATTAAAGCATCGATTACCAGATTAATCATGCATCGTAAGCATCGATTAAAAATACACCGATTATTTGGAGTATTAATCGATTATTACGATTAATCGATATGCATCCCTAATTGATACATCAAACTCTTATAAAAAAAATCATCATTGTGTAAAATAAACTGATCATAGAAGATAAATAAAAATTTATATTATAAAATGTCATTTTATTCATGATTTTTTAATTACGAATGACCCCTTCAAGGAGGCTAAAAATGAAATCCATGAAACTTTTAGGGGCACCTACTCAATGAAAATCTTTTAAGTACAATATACAGTACATAGCAGATTTTTCTCCCTCCCCCTCACACGAAATCCATCTTTACCTCCCCCTTCTCCCCTCTATCTCCCTGTTACCTCTCCCCAATATTAAATATTGCTAAAATGAATTAGGAATTTTGCTGAATAACCACTCCTTCCCTGCAACAGGGTTTTACCTTTTATGGGTTTTAGTGTTCTGAAAAGATCTCTTTGGTGTTGCCATAGCCCATGTGCATAGACATCTCCAGTGATTGGTAGGCCAAGCTCTTTGATAATAATGCGACCCACGTCTCTGCTTTTCCTCCCAATCAATTCATACCTATGCTTCTGGCTCAGCGTTTTTTTCCACTTCATTAAATACAATTCATGAGACAATATGGTTGCTTTTACGCTGTCTGTAAATATTATACCAGTTATATGTATATACATAAGAATGTTTATTGAGCAATAAGGTCAGAAAACATTTTCACATTCACACACACAAGCTTATTAAATCCATAAAAACCCCTTTGGAAAAGAGTATTTACTCAAATTTAATAAATGTTTGAAATAGTGGGGAAATTCTGTTTCATTCAGTGAGATTATAATAAACATTCTCTAGAGATGTGGCTGATCGGATGAGAGTTCTTAACCATAATTTTCTCTTATTCATAACTGATGAGCAGCTTTTATAGTGGTATTTATTCCAAGGGGCTATTATCCTACTTCCTTGACACAAATGAGTGCGGACAATAAAGGAGCTTACAAACTCACACAAACGGAAATAAGAAATGTTTCAGCCAATTTCAATAACCTGCCGACAGGAAGCGTTAGAAATGTAAACAGACAGGTCTGCCCGCCTCAGACCGGAAAGAAAAACAATTTCCGAAATATATCAGAAAATAACGTATTAATTTTATAGAGACTATTTACAATATCTAGTACTGTAATTAATAATGAGTCAGAATAATTGTTATCTCAATCAATCAAATTTTAGTAGTCCAAAACCATAAGACGGGGGGGGGGGGGGACACTAGGACATATTTGCATGTATTTCGTATAATAAAGGTCTCTTGAATAAAATTTTTGGTATTTAAGCTTCGAAAAATGTGATATATTATGTAGCAGTGTATTGTTTATGTAACATGAGTAGAAGTGGCGGTTTGCTGAAGGCTGAAAACTGATAAATGTACATATCTCGGTTAATATTCAAGATAGAGAATAAATGCATATAACAATATTTACAGTACATTTAATTTTCTATAAGATTGATTCTATACATTTTTTCGATCCGACGTATAGTAACGGAAATATTTCGAATTTTCAAAATTCTCCCCCTCTAAACCCCCCCTCCCCCTGGTCCGATTTCAGCCGTTAACGAACTTGATCTTTCTTTTTACATAAAACGACTAAATATCGAGTTTGGTAACGATTAAACAATTGCGACCGCTAGAGCAGTAATATATATATATATATATATATATATATATATATATATATATATATACACTCAACCGCAAAAAAAAACTGGACACTTCATTTTTATCGTATTAAAAGCTAATTTTCAGCAATTTTCTTTATGTGGGTATTCTAGCTATTACAGAGAATTTAAAGTCTAAGTCCATTGAACTAATCCCTTCAGGATTAGTAAACAATTAGATAAAACTCAGATTAGATTTATTTGTCGTGAAGTTGATCTATTCTAAACTGTAAGTAGTTTTTCGCACATTTAAACATCTTTAATTATTAACCAAGCATTTTCTTTAATTAATGTTTTATTTCGGTCCAGAATAATGGGTCTTTCAAACTTAGATGGAAGGCCGGAGCTTACGTTACATTGCCGAAACGCTTGGGGTAGCGAAGTCTACCATTCACTGTAATAAAAATTAAGAATAATTTTTTTTTTAAATGTGTTAATTTATCTTTTTATTTTTTTTATTTTGTATTTTTGTGTAAATAATCAATAAAAATTATTCACTTTTGGCAGATTTTGATTAAATAACCTATAGATTAACCAATTATTTTAATTAAAAAGATTAATATACATATATATTAAGTATTTAACAAAATTATAAGACTAAATCTAAGTGTCCGGTTTTTTTGCGGTTGAGTGTATATATATATATATATATTATACTAACCCCGAAGTGTGGTAAATGTCAGGAGTTACCGGTAAATCCTAGGATTCACCAAGAGCACTGGTTAAAGTCCAAAATCTAGATGAAATTCGAGTTTTTACCGCTTGACAGTTGGTCAATCCCCGGATTTACCGTCTGGCTTTGTAAATAACCGAAAAACATTAAATAAATGTGAGATTTCGTACTTTTACCTTTTGTTGTTTGGTAAATGTGCGGATTTCCCAAGGCTCATTGGTAAATGTTCATGAAAATGGGTTTGGCTACCTCGAAACTCCCTGGTGATATGATAACCAATCTCGCTTCTGAGGAACAGCTTGAGCAAATTCTTAATGATACTACTGTATCTTTTCCATCTACTACCCAACAAGATTAGGGCCAACCGTTGGCTCTTGAGGAAGATATGACAAAAACGTTGGAAGTAAAACATCCTGATGGCGGCAAACTTCAGCAAGACAGTGCCAATAATAAGTTATCTGCCACCGATCAGAAGATGTGCTCTGTCAAAGGAATTCGCCAAGCAGCAAGGGAAGGCCTTGAATCACAGGCCAAGAAAATGTGAAAAACGACGAAAATTCCCAGATCCCGAAGTTGGCCAGAACGAGAGAATCAAAATTTCTGATGTCGACCCATCTAAAATCGACCGCAAAAGCATGCTTGGAGTGAACGTCAAAAAAGAGGATGGCTTCTACCAACCTGGAACTTCTTCAGGAAAATTGAATACATTATATTCGCCTAATCAGTTTACAATTTGCACCAAGAAATTCATGTCTCCTGATAAAGTGCCCGACGAAGAGATAAGCCTTCGCACCGCAGTTGGCCAACAGTCATTGGTTGGTGGCCAGGCTTTCGAAAAATGTAACTGCTTAAAAAAATGTCCAAATAAGAAATGTTTGTGCAAGTTAGCTAATATGAAGTGCAATTCTAAGTGCCACAATTCTCTCCCATGCTGTAACAAATAATAATAAAACAATCTAAAATTTTCATTTCAAATAACCTTATTCCAACTTTTACCGGCAGACGCTGGGAAATGTTAGGATTTACCAAAATCTGTTGGTAAAAGTCCGAAAGACGCATCCTGATTGAGATAATTCTAGCTTTTACCAAGCCTCTTGGGAAATCGTAAGATTTACTGGCTAAAGTCCGATTTGAAACATAAAATCGGACATTTAACATCTTCTGGTAAATCCTAAGATTTAACACACCGGGGTTTTACAGTAACATATATATATATATATATATATATATATATATATATATATATATATATATACAGTTTTGAACGGACCTCATTTTCGTCATCTCCTAGGTAGGATCAATGGACATTTGAAGAAAAAATTCGAAAATTGCGTCATGAGTATGACCTCAGTAGCTGATTATATTTTTAATTTCAGGCCTCCCTTATAATCCCCACTCCTGTTCGTCTCAGAGAATATTAATACAGCCAGAAACCTAGCCTGTTTTAGTAGTAATTTACATACCAAGTTTCATAAAATTCGGTTCAGCCGGTTACGATTCTATAAAGGACATACATACAAACATTCATTTTTATATATAAGAAGATTAAATTATTTTTTGGGTATCAATATTATTTACTTGCACCAGACATATATAAATAACTAGAAACTATGGTTTTTTAATGTTTTAAATAAATAATTTAACTAAAGCAATGTTGATGTTGAAGCGTGGGCGGATGTTCTTTGGAGGCTAACACAGTTAACTCAATTAAATTATTTCCTGTGAAACAATGGAATTGTATTTTACCCAAATTTACTATTACGTATTTAACTAAGCTCACAACCTCGGATTGGTTTCTGACAGGAAATATGTACATTATAGATAATAATCAATTATAATAAATGCTATCCATGATTATGATTTGAATTATTCGTGGTGTTTTAAACAGTGGAGAGGGATTGACTAGAGGGACTCACTTTCATGTATTCTTAAAAACTAAAATTTATATTCTATAAGTCTCCTAGGTGACCCTTATCGGAAAAACAGTAACCCCAGAAGGGAAATGTAGTTGTACACATTGAAGCCTTGCCAAAAAAGAAAATACCATATCATTCAGCCTCTAATGATTTCTCGAGCGAAGCCGGGTACCTTAGCTAGTATGTATGTATGTAAATAAGTATGTGTGTGTGTATATATATATATATATATATATATATATATATATATATATATACATACACACTGATGGGTGTGTGTGTCTGTTAATGCTCTAGCGGTCTCAATTTTTGATTAATAGTTTTTCAGGAGGGGAAAGTTTTCTTATTATCATTTATTTACTTAATATTCACGGTGGTGTAGTGTTAGCAGTATGCAGATTTATCTATTATTAAATTTCACGAGGGAAATCTGCTTAGTTTACGCAGTCCCTGCATTTTTTAGTTTTTGTCGTACATTAGTCAATAGTCTGCAATCGTATAATGTGTTGACATGCTTGTGGAGTTGTGTAACCACATGAACATGTATTGTCTTTTATATATAGTTTTGAACGGATCCAATTTTCGCCATCTCCTGAATGTTTTCAATGGGCACTTGAAGAAGTTTTCGAAAATTCGCCATGAGAACAACCCCAATTGCTGATTCCCCTTGTGAGAAATCTTAGCAGATTTGCTCTCAACTGAATACTTTAAGCTAAAATATAATTACCTAGAACAACTCCATCTAAATCTATTATAACGTGGCTTGCAGGTTTTGTTTCCTTCTCGTTCATTGCTCTCACCTGATCTCTGCACGAACGAACACGGCTGCTGTGATCATATCTGTTGGATATTTCATTCTTTCTAATTAGGCTGTCTCAATATATACATATATTCTTGAGTTATAAGCGAACTAATCAAATTTTACCTTAAGCAAGAAGACAGCGGGAGTTTCCCCGAGCTGCGGAGCAATTTAGTGAACATGGAGCAGTTCATTTTATCCCCTCTTCCGACCCCTTTCCTATTGTATTAGTTTGCTGGTGTGTGTCATGTAGTGTGTTTACATTGTAGTGTGTAGATTTTAATACCTAAGAGGTAACATATTGTACATGGGTTATCAAAACCCATATGACTCTATTTTATTCATATAACCTCTCTTTATTACTTACCTGAACGAAGTGTAGAAAATATTGTTGTTATTTATTAACGTCTATATTGTGTTACAATGGCTTATTGGGACGGGTTATTTACAGGTTACCAGCCTTTTCTTGACAGGGTGGTCTCTGAAGGATTTTATTTAATGAGTTCGTGACTAAATAAATTCCTATTGCCCAGGCAAAAATGTAATTCAAGACTCCAGGTCACTAAGGTTAATGCCTTAACGCACATGAGTAACCTGAGCCCCTGTGATAAATAGGGTAATTCTTCTAATTCTGAAATTTTTATATAATAGTTGAAATGTTGTAGCATTTCATTATTTATGCGCAGGGTAAGTTTTAATTACTGAAGTATTATACATCATATAATTCATTTTAATGATCAAACACATTGGTAAAAAAGTCCGTCACGCAGGGGCTGCGTAAACTAAGACGATTTCCCTCGTAACATTTAACAATAGATTACATAATTTACATAACGGTAACACAATAGCTCCGTCAACATCAAGTGAATTAATACGATAATAAGAAATCTTCCGACGGGAAGCGTCTGAAACGTAAACAAGTTTGCCAACTTCTCACCGGAAAGAAAAATGCGTCACGCAGGGGCTGCGTAAACTATGCAGATTTCCCACGTGAAGTTTTACAATAGAGAAATCTGCCTACTAATAACAGTAGTAGTAACGAATCTCTAAGCCAATTCACTAGGGACGAACAGTTAGGAGGGACAAACTAGCTATCGGCGGAAAGTCCCGAATATGGCCGACTTCTCTCACAATACAAGTGCAAACATCTCGGTTAATATTCAAGATACAGAGCAATATTTATATTAAATTTAATTTGCAATAAGATTGATTCTATACAATTTTTCGATCCGACACATAATAACGGAGATATATTTTGAATTTTCAAAAATCCCCCTGTAACCCCCCCCCCTCCCTCTGGTCCGATTTCAGCCATTAACGAACTTGATCTTTCTTTTTACATAAAACGATTAAATTCCGAGTTTGGAAACGATCAAACAAAAATTGCGACCGCTAGAGCGTTAACAGACAAATATGTGTATATATATATATATATATATCATTTTGAACGGACCTCATTTTCGACATCTCCTGGATCGATGGACATTTGTCATGAGTACGACCTCAATAGCTGATTTCCCTTAAGGGAAATCTGCTAAAACAATTACTGAAATATATCAGAATATAACGTATAAATTTTATTGAAAACTATTTACTATATCTAGTACTGTAATTTATAATTGATCAGAATAGTTTTTATTTCAATCAATCAAATTTTAGTAGTCCAAGATCTTAGACAGGGAGAGGGTCACCAGAACATATTTGCATTTACCTCGTAGAATAAAGGTCTCTTGAAAACCATGCATGGTATTTAAGATTCGAATAATGTGGTTTATAACAGAGTCTTGTTTATGTAACATGAGTAGAAGAGGGGGTTTGCCGAAGGCTGAAAACTAAAAAATGCAAATATCTCGGTTAATATTCAAGATAGAGAATAAACGTATATAACAATATCTATAGTACATTTAATTTGCAATAACATTTGTTCTATACAATTTTCGATCCGACTTATACTAACGGAGATATTTCGAATTTACGAAAGTCCTCCTCTAAATCCCCCTCCCACTGGTCCGATTTCAGCTATTAACGAACTTGATCGAAAATAGCGTCATGAATACAATCTCAATAGCCGATTTACCTTAAGGGAAATCTACTAAAATTGACTACTGTCTCTAAGTTACATTCTGGAAGCATAATAGTATTTAGTGCCTACTCTGTTATAAAACAATTTTAAACAAGGAAATATTGCATTTGCAAAAAGCTTCTGTTTTCTAATTCCACCGAATCATCCGGTTTGACACAACGATCTGTCAAGACTAGTTTCGACTTGACTTAATTTATTTTTCGTAAGTGTTTCATATCGATAGTTAAATACAAATTAATTGTTACATATCGATAGTTAAATGCAAAGGACATGTTACAATCGATTGCTAAATAAACCAGTTAACAAAATAGTCTAGTGTATCCTGTGTCTTTTGTTTTTTCTCTCCCTTAAATTGCAGTTTTAATAACAACTACAAAACATGGTGTCAGGTGTGTCCTTTAAGACAATTCAAGCCTTTCTGAGTGTGTTCTCTGAGAATAAAGATAAAAAAAAATCACTAATTCCTTTGAATTCCTTTAGTCACATTTCAGCTAGACACGAGGTGAGGCGAATACTTATGCTCAGTACATAAAATACTATTCAGGATGTCGAATCTTCGCATTCCTCTCCTCGATAAGATGACTAAAAGGAAATGCTGCTAATTAGAATTATTTTAAATCCGAATGAAAGTATTATAAGCCTTACAGAAAAAGCTGGGATATTCAGTTAGACATTTTTATGGCACTTTTGGGCCGAGACGCATCGCAAGTGTTGGAATGAGTGGCGAAATAATATATATTGTAGTTGAAATTCTCCTAATAATTAAGTTGGCTGTGCCGATAATCAATAAGTTGTAGCGGAAGTTAATCTGCCAATTAAGTAGGCAGTAGCAATAATCGATACATATGAATGAAACTATAACTAAATGACAAGGGAACCTTCTTATTTTACAAGTTATACATAAATAGTTAATTTAAAGAAATAAAGATAAATTTTGTATTTAAACAATAAAATAAAAGTAAATGTGTTTTGCCACAGTTTGACACAAGTGACTTCTAAATATACCTTTGAAAAATCAATGGATCTAAATAGATTTGCTTTTTAATACATAATAACAGAAATGAAAGAACAAGTTGATCAAGAAAATTAAAGACTGTCATATAATTTCGTATTAGTTCTGGGTGATTGGTATGAGTTTGGCCCCGCAAGGGCGGGAAGGGGAGCTTCATCATTAAGAACTCCATCTTTGTGAAATGAAGACTCAATTGATTTAGGATTGGTGTCGTTGGGAAGAAGGAATTCCCTGTTGTATTCTCGATAAACTGACTTACTTTCTGTTTTCTCTTCATGTTTAGCATGTACGAGCAATTTACTATCAACTGTCTTAACAACAAATTCTTCTGGTTGATACTGACTGACTTCAAACCTAAGCTTCAACTTCTTGTATTACAGGAGAGTTGAGACTTTCAAGCTGTAAATTCTGACCTTTGTCTGCACCAAGTCTCCCACCAGTACTAGACGACACAGCATCCTTGCTGGAACTTGTGGCAGTCCTGAAGAAATTCGACTCCCGGTTCATTAGCTCCAACCTGAACTTGGTCATTTCGTCTTCAAGACGAAACCTATGAATGAGCAGCTCTCATTCATGAATGAGCATATAGAGTGACTCGTGTTCAGCCAGTGTGAAAAGATAGTGGTCACTATGAAACCAACCATAGCGAAAACAGCCGAGACACCAATGGCTCTATTTCTGTAATATATCAATCATGGATAAGTAAGGTAATAAATTTCTGTAATTGTGTAGAAAGATAAATACAATTCAGTTTAAATAAAAGAACTGTGTTATCTGAATAGTAATCTCATCAAGTTCTTGACCCGACCATCGAATGTTAATCATCTATGGTTGAAAAACATCCTTTCCAAACCACGGATAGTTGAAAAACATTGGTTCCAAACCATCGATGGTTGAAAAACCATAGGTTCCAAACCATCGATGGTTGAAAAAAACCATAGGTTCCAAACCATCGATGGTTAAAAAACCATAGGTTCCAAACCATCGATGGTTAAAAAACCATAGGTTCCAAACCATCGATGGTTGAAAAACCATAGGTTCCAAACCATTGATGGTTGAAAACCCATAGGTTCCAAACCATCGATGGTTAAAAAACCCATAGGTTCCAAACCATCGATGGTTAAAAACCATAGGTTCCAAACCATCGATGGTTAAAAAACCCATAGGTTCCAAACCATCGATGGTTAAAGAACCCATAGGTTCCAAACCATCGATGGTTAAAAAACCCATAGGTTTCAAACCATCGATGGTTGAAAACCCATAGGTTCCAAACCATTGATGGTTGAAAACCCATAGGTTCCAAACCATCGATGGTTAAAAAACCAGAGGTTCCAAACCGATGGTTGATAAAACCATAGATTCCAAACCGATGGTTGATAAAACCATAGATTCCAAACCATTGATGGTTGAAAAACATTGACCATCGACTGCCAAACATCGATGTTTTTCGTCCATCAATGCTCATCCCTAGTTGACTGATTACTTCTACTCCAGTTGCCACCTCATACTTTTAGCAGATTTCTCCTAAGGGAAATCAGCTACTGAGGTTGTACTCATGACCCGATTTTCGAGACATTTCTTCAAATGTACATCGTTCCTACCTTGTTGATGAAATGAGGTCCGGTCAAAATTATATATATCTATATATATATATATATATATATATATATATATATATATATATATATATATATATATTTGTCCTTAGCCGCTCTAGCTTAACTTCATTTCGTTTGGGGGGGGGGTTCATGAACCAAAGACAAGAGGAGTGCAATTCATATTATGTATTAAAATTGTATAAAAACAACCAATTTTATTTTGTATAAGAAATTTAAATATATATATGTAAGAAACTATCATATATATTATTTTCTGTTCATTTTTCTTTTACTTGTTCTTTTTTTTTTACATTAAATTATTTGAGGGGGGGGAGTTACTGACAAACTAAAACTTAAACTTTTGGGAGACTCGTTTTTATTCTGTATTTAAAAAAATAGGCTACAGGCGCATTGGAGTGCTCTAAATTGCTGATGTTCTAGACTTGAGCTGCTTCATGATGAAGGATTTTATGTTGAAAATTGAGGTGATATTGTCTATTGACATGGATATGATTTTTATCACTAGAGGCTCAAATCCTGAAATATCCGGCCAGAAATATGAAGATATGATCAATCCCTAAAAACGTTGATTGTGAAATTTATATCATTTAAATTTGATCAGCATTGATTATTGGTGAATTTCCCTTCCTTAATTTCTTTATAAATTGTTTGAGGAATTTTCATTTCTCAGTTTCCTCTGCTCATTTCTACTTGTAGATTGCTATAGATCATAACCAAGTTAACCACAAATAAATTTGGCAAAGGGAGAAAAGCAGTTAACACAGCTTTCCTTCAGCTACTGGGTCCTTCACCTTTTACGTCATTTTGAGCTTCTTTTTTTTTTTTTTTTTTTCAGTAAATGGATAAATAAAAGAAGAAAGGTAAATGATTTAATATTTATATTTTTAGATTTACAATAGCTTTATATTATTTTGGAGATCATGAATTAAATAATTTATGTATAACTATTTGGTAAATATATGATTAAAAATGCCAGTGTAACTGCCTTAGAATGTTGTGCCAATCACTATTTCTTGAAGGTATAAAACATTACAACAAAATTTATAAATATATATAAAGTTTAATTTATTTACAATATATTTGCCAGGTATTTAAAACAATAAAATATATAACTGACTTTAATCCCTTAACTTTTCTTCTTTTTTATAAAAAAAAAATTAAATATATTATAACAAAAATTCTACAAAGTTTCTACTTTGAATTATTCACAAATGTACAATTATTTACATAATGTATGCTATTCACAAAATTTCACATAGACATTTTTATTTCACATGTATCCTAATACCAAATACAAATAAGTTTTGAACTAAAGTACCAAATATTAAAGCAATATCTACAAATACATTACAATGACATGATTGCATAGTTGTGAAAATTAAAAATAATAAGAACAGATTGCAAAATCTCTTAGATTTATTTGAGGCAAATATATATTTAACTAGTATCACACAAGGTCCACTTTGTGAGCCATTTCATTATATATATCACAATACAAGTACTGCACCAATTTATTTTATTAGTACAAACAAATTTTTTTTCATTGTTTTTTAAGAACTTTTATTTATTTTTTTTAACGATGATATTACAATATAAATATTTTAGTACTTTATGCTTATGGAAAGGACAGAAGGTCTAGAAATAAAGCAGTTCTTATTGTAACACTATTGATTTAAAACATATGTGGGCAACCCCCTGCCCGTGGTAAAGTTTGATCTGGCCCGCGAGACATTTAAAAACCCAATCAAACAAAAATATTACACTACTAACTCCAAATGAAGAAGATGAGGAGAGATTTGTGCATTTTACAGTACTTATAAATGCGAAAAATTCTTGTCATTGATGAAAGTTAATAAATCAAAATATAGAAGAAGGCTGATTGACGATAATTCGGAAAATTCTTTTCGTCTTTGTATCAGTGGAATTAATCCATATTGTACCTATTTTTTTCATTTCATTTTGTTATTTTAATAAATTGTATTATTATTACATTTTCATTATAATTTCATGTCTGATATATATCGTTAAAAATTATGAACTCTACTTTAATAGTAATATGGCCCGCAAACGTATTTGCACACTAAAATTTGGCCCGCAGGATGTCAAAGGTTGCCCACACCTGATTTAAAATATACTTCTGTCAATCATTTAATATTATCATCCACCCTAATGCAATGGAGTATAGTGGTGCTAAAAATGAAAGCCAATATTTTTTAGGAAAAAAAATTGATTTACATATTGATTAATTAAAAGTTATTGAATTGTTTCCTCTTAGGTTTATTTGTATCACTTTCATGAATGGACCAACAAACATGATCACATAACAAATTGACAATTGTGAAATTTATTTGAACTGCTTATATTATTTTAATCTGTCTTTAATTATATATTTATGCCAAAAGAGAATAATTGTTCGAGAAATATTTCTATAATTATGAAATATTTAGTTTTAGTTGAAGGTGAAATGACAGAAGGCCAATAGTTGAAAAAACACATGAAATAAGTTCCACTTATTTAAGTTCTACTCTATTTGTCACACCTTACTTATTTTTCTTTCTACGTGTCTCCACTTATTTAATTTTTACTCTACATGTCACCGCTTATTTATTTTTCATTCTACAAGTCTCCACTTATTTATATATCATTCTACTTGCCTCAAATAATTTGTTTTTCATTCTGCAAGTCTTCACTTATTTACTTTCACTCTACATGTTTCGCATCCCGTATTATATCCTACATATTGACCTTCCACTATTCCAACTTCAACGGACATTGGATTGAGGCGACATTTTGACAGTCATTTTTGTTTTATTCCTGTCCACTGAACAGCTACATATGTAGTTGGAGTATTTGAGCTATTGAGTCATATATTTACATTTCAAAAAATTGTATTTGGAGATACTATCTAAATTAATAAATCATTATCAGGAGCTTAAAAAAATCCACTTTATAATTAATAATAAAGTTGGAATAATTCCACAAATTTATAATATGGCACATTTACAAACATTTAAGTAATTACATGTATACATCTACTCACTGATCCTTATTTACGACTAATTACACATATATTACATACAGAATGTGAAGAAATTACACTTTTCAAATGCTATTGAATCATCTGAAAATATCTGTTTTCCTCCATGAGGGAGTTGAGTGACGACGACATATCGTTGATGACCATATTGCAGGTAGCCTGCATGCTGGAACTAGTCCAATTCTGACATTGCTCGACATATTCTAGAGTCCTCTGGTAAGCTGTCTGCCTGACCTGTGTGGCTGAGTACTCCTCCTTGGGGTCCTGGTAGTAGGCGGGGCTCGCTTGGAACTGCTGTTGGCAGGCATGGTGCTGTCCCGTGCAGGTGCACTGTCTAGCCCCACCCACGCTGCCCTGAGGGAGGCTGTGCTGAGGAGGAGCAGTCGCTCCAGCTGCTGGGCTAGACATCGGCTGGTAGCATCCTGGCTCCAGGACCATGTAGCTAGGTTGGCTATCCGCTATCGGAGGAGCAGGAACCTGGAAGCAAAATAAATTGCTCAATCGACTTCTACAAAGCTTAATTTGTATGCTAAATAGACATTTCAAATGCATGTATTATAAAGTAAGCAGGTTTCATATTAGCTGGTATATGATGAGCTGATCTCATCTCACCAAATATTCTCTATTTATAAGTAAAATAACCAAGATATTTTGAATTCCCTCTTCTAAAACTCCCATTCCTATTTCTAGCCCAATTTCAGCCATTAACGAATACGATATTTAGTGCTGAATGAAAAGGTTAAATATTGAGTATTGTATAGATCAAATGAAAATTTTCAGTCAATAATGTAAAATATTGTTGCAAAAATTGTGTACTTGAAAAATTACACAGAGTTAATCATGTATTTAAAAAGTACTAAGTAAATGAAGGCAACCCTACTGGAGCGATGGTGTAAAAAATGTTCTAGGCAGCACCAGTCGGGCCCTTTTTCTTTGAACTCACCGCCCATCTATAAAGCGGCCCAGTTTGCCCGACAGTCAGTTAGTTCTCAGTTTCCTTACTAGTGAATAACAGTGCGTTCAGTATAGCTTTAGTGAAAAGTGCTTTTAGTTTTGGTAAAGTGCAGTGTTATTTTTGTGAAGGTCAGTGCAGTGCTGTGTTTATGTGAGATCAATGCAGTGCTGTGTTTTTGTGAAGATCAGTGTAGTGCTGTGTTTTGTGACCTCAGTGATTCGAGAGATTGTGAGTTATTGTACTGTGCAATAAGAAGTTAAGTTATCAGTGCATACTGTGAGTAGTAGAGAAGAATAATTTACTAAATGTGTAGTGCATTATCAAATAAATGTGCAGTAATAAAATCTCCAAAGTTTGAGTTTTTAATTTTGCAATCCAAAAGAACCCTAATAATCAACATTTATTATTTTGGTAATAAACCTAACAATGCTAATAGTTGATGTTATCACACATAATAAAGGCCCTTTGAAAACAATATTTAGTATTTAAGAATGAGATATTTCATGATATATTCCCTTATTGTTTAAGTTAGATCACTAAAAATGGGGTGTTAGTGATGGGTGAAAACTAATAAATGGTAGCATTTGGTACCAGATTGTGACTTCTTATTAGTATAGACGAGACCTAGAGAAAGGATGTCTTTCCAGGGCATGAGCTGACACCATTTTTAGTCATAAGGATTTTACTCCTTAATGAGGTGTTGACATAAGGAATGGGGATCACAAAGAGTTTTAATAAAGTGAATGAAGGAGAAATAGTGTTTCTATCAATTCTGCTCCTTTGCTTACAAGTGATAGCACTAGTGTTTTTTTTGCACTGTAATGAAATAAATTATCATATTAAAAAAATAATTGATCTAGTAGTAATGTTGGGTCAGTAATTATCATCACAGCTAATGTTTGAAGTCTAACACAGATGAAATAATTGGCCGATTTGAAGTAGAAAAGCCCCAAAGCCCCTTTAAATTAGCGTATAGTGAATATTCTTGCTAAACTAAATGTAGCTTATATGTTTAATCTGAACCATATTTTGAGATGTGTGTCATGGAGAAATATAAAAATATTTCTACTAACTGGGTTAACACGTTGAGGTGCTTGTACAGAGCCATACTGGGGACAGGGCTGCTGGACGCTGGGACTGAGCTGACAAGACCTTGGAGTAACCCGCCCACAGGTTCGTGGGGTCACTCTGCCGTTCGGTATTCTAGGTGAACTAGGAGCACCGTCATAGAAACCACCAGCAGAGTTGGAATTATTACTGTTTTCAGCAACCTGCCAAAAATGAAAATAAAATTTAGCTAAGTTGTATCAAATATTTTAATTTTAATTGTTAGGTTACCATTAGCAGATTAAAAAAAGAAAAAGAAACTAATGGTAGGTACTGTCTTGAAATGTCCAATATAATTTTTTAATTGTTGCATGGATGTAAATTGTATTACTTATTTCATTAGAAATAAAATAAATGATAAACTTAAAAGGACATTTGTTTGTGATTTCTAGAATAACATGTTCCTCATTCTCATTCTGTTCTATCAATTTGCAGACAGTACAATGACAATGACATATCCAAAAGAAACATGATTAATTAATATCCATTTTGTGCTACTAAGGCTAATTGGGACGGGTCATCTACAGGTTACCACCCTTTTCTTGCCATGGTGGACTAAGGCTTTTACTTAATGAGTTTGTTTCTAAATAAATTCCTACTTCCCAGGTGAAAACTCACAACTCTAAGATGAATAAGTGAGATTAAGACCAACACCTTAGCTTACACGGCTAACCAAAACATCTCCCAAATTCCAAAAGAAAATCTGCAAAGGAGTGTAGAGGAAGGAGTAATGTAGTTACAAAATCCAATAAAAAATGGATTTTAATGTTTAAAGTACTAGTTTGGCACGAGAAAACGTTGTCAATCAACTGATTATCCACTACTAATTATTTGATAGACCTAACCAGCACTGATAGCCAGCATATAGTATGATCATGATGGAACACCAGTTATTTGATTACAGTTATACAAAACTACTGGAAGTATTTTTAACAAGAAAAAAAAATGAGAAAATTAAAGAGAGGTATATATGCTATGAAACTGATCGGGAAGAATTACACTCTCTCTTTAAGAAAACAAGACTAATAGCTAATCCTGAGGACATTGGCCAGGGAAAGAAAATCTAGTAGTTAATAGAAGCTATACATGATACAGGATAACCAGTTGAATGTCAATGTCATAGGAAAGATACTTGAAAATATTATAAAATCAGAGAGGTGAGCTATTGCAGACTCCAAATCCTTAAAATAGCCGAGAGTTAAAGGCTAATGAAGATGATGGTCGATGGCCCAAATATAGAAGTTCCAAATTAAAGAAAAGAAACATTCCATTTTTTTTTTTTGTTAGGGAAGATCAGGCTTTGCCTACTACTTTTTGGCTGAAAGCAGCACATTTAATATTTAGAATATAAATTTTGCTATAAGCCACTTATGAGCAGGTTTAAAAGTTGTTCTCCGTTATTTGCTATGTCATTGAAAACACAATGAATAAATAAATTTGAGGTTTTATAAATGGCATTAATAGAAATGAGTCATTTACCTGATTCAAGTACATGACCATGTCATCTGGTAAGACTAGCTTGCTTTCAATTAACTCTCCTTCTCCAACCTCATCCAATACGACTTCTTGATTAGGATGATTGGGCTCAGGAAGTGGATGCATGGCAGGAAGAGTTGACCTTGGCCTTGGAGGAGGTGACGTTACATTCGTTCCTTGGCAGGGTTCAGACATGCGTCTCGACTCTCCATTTTCTTCCCAACCGACGTTCTGATGCTGAAACACCAAGTTTTTGAAATATAAATCTAACAAAATTTTAGAATGAAGGTGATACAAAATAATTAAGAGATCATCATCGATAGTGTTTAATTTAAAAAAAAAAAAAAAAGTGTTATTTATTAATGTTCATTTTGTACTACTTAATTGGCTACCTGTGAGGGGTTATCTACAGGTTACCACACTTTTCTAACCAAGTTGGGACTGAGGATTTTATTTTAGTTTTATTTTAAGTTTATCACTAAATAAATTCTTATTGTCCAAGTGAGAATTGAACTAAGAACTATAGGTTAACACAGTGAGATTAAGACACCTTAACTCACACGTCTAACCTGAGTAATTAATTAGAGAAGCAAAATATTGAATTACTATAGCTACTTTGAAACAATTCACTTCCTGCTCAAGATGAAGATAGAGACAATTTGAATTAAAATATGCTAGGTCTTGAGGAATTGGCTAGCATAATATTTTTCTCTACTCTCAATTTTGTCAGTAATAAGCAATGTATAAATAAGGTACTGAAGACCTTTGCATTATATGGGGAAATTTTGAAAAAGTGATAATTGAAACAAACCTCCCATAAGAAAAGGAATTATACCACTTTCAGTGATAAGTTAAGAAATTAAAATATACAACTGAAATATTATCCCTTTATCACTTTACCTTATCTTCATAAGATTTAATTAGTACCATTACATACTATTAATTACATCAATCACATATGACAATTATCAAATTTCTACGTTGTGATTTGAGAAAATTCTGTTTTAAGGCAATGCAAACAGAAATTTAGAGTTGTACAGAATAAGTTTATCTTCAGAATGATTTTCATTATTTTGAAATTAATTATTGAACAATGGAGCCCATTTATGACCTAGTTTCTATAATTTTCTACTTGTAATAATAAATGCCTTAATTGATTGAGTGCCTCTTTATGGAAAAATAAATTTGTTTCTATTTTGAATAGCACAATACAGAATATATTTTAACTTTTCTTCTGCTGATGCTTATACATTTGAAAAATATTCATATCCTTGATTATTATATTGGAGTGCAGCTATTTTAAAAAATGTTTGAATGCACAGTAATATATTCTTTACAATAGAATTCTTAGTGGAAGTTAAATAAATAAAAATCATTAAGGAATCTAACTTATTTATTGATCTCTACATCTTTTGTGTCTTTTTTACTTCAGGTGGAGATATCAACTAAAAAATAGATCTACAGGAATTACCTCCCCAGTTTCAAATTAGCTTCCATATGGGAGGAAGTAGCTATTTAAATTGCTTCAAAAATGGTTTTAATTGTATTTATGCTCCGGATGAGTCTTAAAAAAGTGTGTAGAGCAGTAAATTATAAATAATAATTTATGACTAAGAGAAGTGATTTTTATTTAACTAACCATCAGCCGGGCATTCATTATAACAATTTCATTTATGGTCAAGGAGGAATGTGGCGAATATTTGCATTTTCGAGGATTGTCAATAATGTTAAAAAATGAAGATGGTTATTGCAAGAAACCATCTGGGGGCTCAGGTTAGCCATGCGAGTTAAAGCGTTGACCTTTATCTCACATGGCAAACCTAGAGTGGTGAGTTCGATTCTCGCCTGGGCAAAGGAAATTATTTAGTGACGAAATTCATTAAATAGCATCCTAAAATCCCACCCTGGCTAGAAAAGGGTAGTAACCTGTAGATAACCCGTCCCAATTAGCCTTAGTTGCAAAAAGTGGACGTTAATAAATAATAATAATAATAATAATATTGCAATATTACCTGCACAACTAGATTAGTACTAAGCTGGCTTGATCTTCTCGAGGAACCAACCGAAATTGGGTCATATAGCGATCCATTACTGGGTCGATGTGAAACCTGAAAATACGTTTAAAAATATTAATGGTACTGAATATTATTTAAATGACATATTAATGGAAACAGGAATATTAAAGCTCTTTATTTTACCTGACTACTCCTCCTACTGGATTCCATGTCACTCTTCATACTTCCATAGTAAGTGCTTACAGTTGAATTAGAATCCCTCCTAATTTCAGTGTTCAAGCCTCCACCCATCTTCAAGTCTGTTATTCTCTTGTTTAAATCAGTCAAGCCTCCATTAACAGCTCTCCTATTCCCTAAACAAATGAAATTAACTATTAATATATAGTTTATAGAATGTATTAATGTATAGTTTATACAAATGTATCTCTGGTAGATTTGTGATTGTGACTAAAAATTACTCATGGAAGGCAATTGTTATAACTCTCATGGCACTTGCCCCCCCCCCCCAAAAAAAAGTTTAACCCTTGATATAAAAACACCAAAAATAATAACAAATGAGGACAAAATTACCATGAATATTTGGAAGAGGAGGTAAAGCTGCTGCTGGTTTATTTTGTAGTTTAGGCCTGAGAGTGTTATGTCTCGTGACTGGTGGTGGGGGAGCTAAGCCAACCACGGCTTGGAGAGCAGCTGGCAGATCATAAAGCTGTAATAATTATTAATTTATAAATAATTAGAAAAAGTATCACACAAATAAAAAAATAAATTCAGAAAATCTTACACAAAAAATAATAGAAATAAAAACATATTAATTACTTCTTTTAAATTAAGAGTACAGAATTTTGAATTAAACTTACGTCTAAATCTTGAGCATCTTCAGCCCAATTTTCATCGAGTGCTTGGTGTGTTCCTGTACTAATGTTGCTATCACTAATTGGCTCATCACAGAAAGCATAAGAATTCGGAACCACAGACAGCGGACTTCCTTGGTGTCCTGGCGAGTTTGTCTCCTGTTAACATTTTGAAATTTATGTTTAGAAAAGCTGAACCCAGGTATTATAACGATCATTCGTGGAGCCAAACACTTTTTAAAACAATGGCTAAGTAAGTTGTTTTGCTTAGTGAACTCTTATGTAATGATAATTAACTTAATTAATTAGATGTAATATTCTTATTTCAAACTTGACAACAATAAAATTCTGTCATTCAGGGACTGGGCAAACTAAGCAGATCTCCCAAATACTGAAATGATGCATCGGTCATATCATCTCACCATCTATTCTGTATTTCTTCAATAGTGAGAGTAAACGGAAATGTTGCATTTATGCAAATATAAATTGAAATGTACAGTGGAAATTGAGTTTTTCAGTGACTCATTTTTACTTTAAGTAAAAATAAAATGATTATTATTGGGAATTTATAAATGGATGAAAATATAAATAACCTGCTTTAAATTTGAGATAAGAAAAACAATTATTGAATAATTGTAGAAAATTGAATGTTTAACAATATTGGTTCTGCATAATTTTTTGATCAATCATAAGAACTGAAATATTTACAATTCCCATTATAAACCCCCCCCCATCCTAGTTCAATTTTAGCTATTAATGAATATGATCTTTAGTGTTGACGGAATCAGTTAAATATTGAGTTTAGTACAGATTAAAGAAACATTTTTAAGGTAAGAATGACAAATTGGTGACACCATCACAACGTGTTTGGTAACATGCAAATGTATTTGTTATTTAAGCTTGGTATAAAAGGGCTGGGAATCTGTTGGCTTCTTGTGAATGAGTGATGATTAAAAGTAGGGGTTTACTGATGGCTTAAAATTAAAAAATGCAAATATCTCTGATAGTATTTGGGATAGAGCAAATGCTTATAGAACAATATTCATAGAAAATTGGTTATAGAACAAGATTGGTTATATACAATGTTTTGGTCCTACTTATAATAGATATATTTTAAATGTTCAATCCCCCCATGTGATTAAGCCATTAACGAACTTGGTCTTTGAAAAAAATCTCCCGATGAGTACAATCTCAATAGCTAATTTCCTCTAACGAAAATCACGTACAAATTTAAATAAAAATCAACATTCATCAACAAAACAGTGAATAATTATGAGAAAGTGTAAAATTTATTAATGGGAAACTGAAACTTACCTCGGATTTAATGCTCGGGCTAGAGACACTTGCAGTCTTGGTGCTGAGTGGCTCATCACTTCTCGAAGGAGATAGACCTCCTCCTCCGTCTTCAGAGCCACCATCTCCCCCACCACCAATGCCCTTGTGCTTCTTGTTAGCGAAGAATTCAGGACCGTGCACAGTCTTCACGTGCTTCCTCAATGAACTGGGGTCAGTGTAACGCTTAGTACATCCTGGCGCTTTGCAGACATATGGTTTCTGAAATTTAAATAATTTATTCAAATTAATAAAAATTATAAATTTTCCTTCAAACATGGTCGCATATTCATAAATTACTACTTATTTTATAGTTATTAAGTATAATTAAAATAATAAATCAATCTGTACAATTGTTTTAAGACAATACAAAGAAATAGCTTTAAGTTACCGGTATAAAGTCTGTCTGTATTGATTGATCAAGCTCAAAATAACTTGAAAATTTTAAGTAACAAAGCATCTTCAGATTAGAATTTGTATAATGCTGATATTTGAAGTATACTGGTATAATTGTCTAACAGGCATGGGAAATTTTAATATTAGGGATTTTTTAAATAAAATTCAAGTATGTTTAAAATGTTTTCTCACCTTTTGTTATATTAGACATTCTTTTATTCATTTTTACTAATGTAGTATTTATTTAATATTTATTATATATTTGTATATTACTTTACTTATAAATATCTTAAATTCATTTCTGAACCAAATCCATCAAAATGATTCCATTCATGCTTTCATAATTATCCCAATCATGACTCTGAATAATACATAAAAACACCCAGGTTACTTTGTTAATATTTAAAAATTAAGATAATTCATCCCGGATGAATAAAATCAACAGTTATAGTATGTATTATTGTTACATTTTTTTTCATCGACCTTTCAAAAGTATTTTTTTAAATTTGTAAGTGTTAAAGTCTTTAATTGTTTGCATGATATACCTTACAGGATTATTGATTACGAAAAAGAGAGAAAAAAATTGCGAACTTATGGATTCGTCTAAAAAAACCTAATTCTTTGGCTCTGGAAGGCACTTTAATGTAAATAATGGTATAAATGGAATCAGTGTTGCTTATGTCTGTTAAAAAATCTAAATCTACTATATCCTTGAAACCCCTCCTCCAACAAAAAAATGCTACTTTCTTAGTGCTTTTTCTCTAAATTAATCCGAGATAATTATTATTAAAATAATTGTTGCATATTTATTTTGAAAAAAACAAATTCTTTTGAAAGATGCTTTTTTTTTTTTGCTGAGTGTTTCAAGCACTTTTTCTGACATCTTATTTATTATTATTAATAATTATTAATTTTATTTTTTTTAATAACAAACCAAGTGAAGAAAAACTCTTGACTCACTTGTTTTGTGTGTGTTCACACTATTAATTTTCTGTAATAAAGAAGTTGACACTGGTGCTTGAAACTGCCTATTCAAGAATATCCTTTGGCATATTTTGTTTTTACTCTCAATCACATTGTCAAAAACGCTTATAATAGTTATTTAAAAAAAAAAAAAAAAACAGAGACAGAAATTATCAGTGCTCTATAGATACAAAATATTAAACTTAAGCATTGTCTATTAAGTAGTGATTCACTAAGAGCTATATATTTATTTCCCATGTACTTACTTTCAACAAAAAACTTCCATTAATAGAGCATGAAACAGATTTTCATTAATCAATATAATTTTTATCCATAAAATATTTTGAGTTAGTCTTTTAAGAAATCAAGATATTCTAATTAAAAGCTTTTTTATAAATCGTTAAAGAGATCAGCTAAGTAATTACCTCGTTTGAATGGGTCCTATTCTGGTGTTTAGCCCTATCGGATGCATTACTGAACGCTTTGCTGCAGCCTGGATATTCACAAGTGTAAGGTTTTTCCCCTGTATGCGACCTCAGGTGTGTTTTTAAGTTTTCCAGTCTTGAATAAGCTTTTCGGCAACCTTCGAACTATTAAAAAAAAAAAGAACAATGTCAATAAAATATGCCATTCGATTTTCTTTTTTTAGCTTCTTATTAAAAAATGATATAAATGTTCTTACGGTGCACTTGTGTGGCTTTTCGCCAGTATGCCTTCTCATATGAACAACGAGCATGTACTGGGCTTTGAAGGGTTTCTCGTCTCTCGAACAGTCTTCCCATTGGCAAACAAACGATTTCTTGTTTGCATTAATGTGGTCGTTGTTGATATGCTGAAAAAATCAACAAACAAATTGAATGAAAAAGACATTCTAGCAAATATTTTAAACTCTAAGATAGACCTTGTACGTATGACACTTACATTAACTAGATTCCTCTGGGTGGGAAACTGGAGACCGCAATGCTTCCAGTGGCAGTCAGTTGCTACAAAATCCCCAGGTTCAGACTTCATAAGCCTGCTTTCTTCTTCAGTCATATTTCTCTCTGATTTTGATGATTTCTTCCTTTCGACCTCGGGCTCATTATTAATAACTTTAGCTTCAGATTTTTCCTATAATCATCAAAAGATTCATGAGATCAGATGAACAGCATTATAAACATGCATTAACAGTATATACATTGATGAAAGAATGAGCATGAATAGTTTTGGTTCTTTCCAATCCTTCAGTTAAAAATATTTCCATTTTTAATTATATAATATTTAACTATATCAATATTAATCTTATTTATTACATTTTTAAATAGGTTTTTCATTTCCTTTGCTAGATGAATAGTTTTCAACTTTTTGAAAGAGAATATTATATTATTTATTTTTATTGAGGGAATCTTATTTAAAAAGAAAAAGAATAAAATATCTTATTAATATACAACATTTTTAAATTTATAATTAGATTAAGGCTTAATTTTGCTGATAAAATTGATTTCTCCATTATATGATCACTAAATAAAAACTGAATAAATACAATTTCATAAACAATGATTAGTTATTATCTATGAAAATATTAAAGCAGATTGTTGTGAGTTTTGGCAATTTATTGATTCAAAATAGTTTTTCCTGGCTACAACACCAAAACAGATAAATCAATCACCTGATTAGCTGATGCCAGTAACTTTTGACAAAAATATTAAAGAAGATTGTTGAGAATTTTGCCAAAAGCTGACACCAGTTATGCGAATGATTGATTGATCAAATTTTTGGTTTTGTTGGTTGGAGTAGTCTAGAAAAACTATCACAATAAATAACAGGTTCATTTTAAGCTTCTAGTGCACATTATTCACTTCCTCTGTTTTTTTTTTTTCACTTTTTGGACAAAAATAAACCAAAATTATTCATTAGATATAACTTACCTCGGGTTTAACTTCAGGAGGAAGCGGCTGAAAAGTCCCAGGAGGCTGGGGAGTGAGTGGTGGGAGGAGACCGTTGGACCTGAGTAGGTGGGCCTGTAGCTGCTGGAGGTGGGGACCCATCCCGGGATGGTGCATACTTAGAGCAGGGCTCAATGTTCCTTGAAAAAAAAAAATTATACATTTTCAATACATTCTTACCCTTGTCCATTCTGAAGGTATAAGGAAAAAGAGAAGGAAAGAAAAAAAATTAACAAAGACTCAGAAGTTGGCACTGTGTTAGGATCTCTTCATAATTTTGAATTGCAAATTTTAATTAAATTAACATTGGTCATTGGTTTTCTCATCTTCCAATGACTGATGTAGGGTATAATCAGTGGACTTTGTTTTGCAAAATACTTAACCTTAAGTAACGTTATAGTGGTAGAGCCAAGCCAATTAGGTCCTTACTGCTATAACAAAATGCTAATAAATTGCATTTTAAGAATTATTCATGTTTTCCTTTGATAGAGCTTGCAAATGAGGGTTTTAATTTTTTTTTTTGCTTTACTATATAAATCTTATCTTTATGATATTTATTAGTTAATCACAGCTACGAGAGGACATAGAGTTAGTTTAATAATCATTACTTGCAAATATTATATTTAGCTTTTCTCAGTTAATTACTTATTAGCGTCCACTTTTTACAACTAATGCTAATTAGGATGTGTTATCTACAGGTTACCACCCTTTCAAGCCAGGGTGGAACTAAGGATTTTATTTAATGAATTCCGTCACTAAATAAATTCCTTTGCCCAGGCGAGAATCGAATTCGCCACTCTAGGATTACCATATGAGATTAAAGGCACCACTTTAACTCACATGGCTTACCTGAGCCCACCAGTTGTTCTCAAAACATTAACTTAAATAAAGTATAGTTTTTTGAATTTCTATGTTTGATCATTTTTGGTTAGAGCAATCCTTTAAATTAAATAAGTGGTTGAATTGGTATCCTTAAAATTGTTGTCATAATAATTTGAAGGGAGACTTCTGAATATTTTATGAAAACAATTTCTAGTTTCTGTTCTAAAAACTGAAAGTGAATGTTTTTTTAAAAAAAAAATAAATAAAACATGTTTTCATATAATATATTAAAGGGCTTACCTGCTGAAAGATGGCCGTAAGAACCACTTGCTGCACTTGAACTTCTTGAAGCGTTCACTATAGAGACAAGTGAGTTAGGAGAAAACCTGATCATGGAGTTGAGATCAAGATCAGAGTAAGGTGAAGCTGACAAAGCTCTTTTCCTCGATTGCCTAGGAGGACGAGGGCTTGCTATTCGACTGCCTGTAAATGTGAATAATATTTAAAAATCAAAAATATGCTCTCACTGATTAATATGTTATTTATAAATAAGAGAATTTTAATTTAACCAGATATTCTGTGAGTCACACCAAAATTTAAATTATTCTTTAAAAAAATAAAGTATGTTAATAAAGACAATAGGGATGAGCGATTTACAAATTACCATCTTTTTTTTTTGCCAGGGTTTGGCTAAAGATTTTATTTAGCGAGTTCATCACTTAATAAAAACTTTTGCCTACATGGTAACAACCCACGACTCTAGACTCACCATGAGTATTAAGCCTAGGCCTTAGCACACATGGCTACCCAGGGCCGGTATGTGATTTATATACCTATATTAAAATCTATATTCCTCATAGTACAGTATGTGTAAAATGATATTGCAAACAATAAATTACTATTTTACAAAATCTTACCATCGAGAGGGAAAGGTAATTCAGAACTTGTTAAAGTTGAAGGTGGTTGTTGGAGATCGGAGAGCGTACAACCTCTGGGAGTGAGGTAGTCACCTGGCAGGCCTAACCCTGTGAAAAAAAAAAATTACTTAGTTATTTTTAACTGTAGATGCCTCCCTTTTTAAATTAGTCTCAAAGATATAAAATTAATCTTCACTCAATGTGAGTTTTAAAAAACTTAAATAAAATGAAAGGCTGCTATAAAAACAATAATTCTTGCAACACATAGAAGCTATATCAGTTTTAGTAATAAACCTTGTATTTATTACAGAATCACCGTTAGATCAAAATAAAAGATATCTTCTTAATTTTCTGCTTCGGAAATAAAATGAATATGATTTTTATTTTTATGTTAATCCACTACAACCAATGTATTTCATTTTCATCTGTTAATAATCTGTTGTTTTATAGAGAATATTTCAAATAAGGTTGTGCTTTGCAAAGAGGGAAGGGGAAATGAGTGCACAAAAGAGATATCAAGTTACGCTAACAGAGAGCCCACATCTCTCACAGCCCCTGTTCCTCTGCATTGTTTAGCTTCCTCCATCAACCACTTCAATCCTCATATCGGCTAATCACCTGCTATACCTAACTTCCTTTATTCGTGTTACGCTCAACACTATAAGAAAACTGGTTTCATTCATTATATAAAAGCATCAGTTTCGAGTTGCAAAATATACTATTTACTTATTCCAGTAGAAAGGTTATTTGAAGAAGTATATTTCCCCTTAAAACATCTTCTAATTAAATATGAAAGAATTATATGGATGTACTTGCCATTAAATTGTATTATCTTGAATCTATCTGATTTTCACTTTCTTCAATTTTATTTGTGTTAGTTTAATCTAACTTCATAAATATTCTATCGGCTGATAAGTATGCAGTCTGGTAAGATGAAGGAGAGATTCATGCCAGTTAAATTTTTGATAAGTAGTGAATAATTATTAAAATTATAATACCGATTTGCATTTGCTAATAATACTGAAAGGAATTGAAAACTTGTTCAAGTACCTAATGATATGTTTAATGTTACAAAATATATCTTGGTAGAGAAGGTATACCTCATTATCTGTAATTATATATTTATCCAAGTTCATTTTTTTTAAGAGCTGACTGAAAAATAATATTAAATTATCGTCTGGGATAGATAATTAGGTCTTATATATGTTGGCTGGCCTTGCATTTATACTCACCGTCAATAATTCTTTAGATTTTATGCATGCCATTGTAGCCATTTAAATGTTTTCATTAGTTATTATGAAGGGATAGTTCCAATTAAACTGAAATACGACGTACTTAGAAGATAAGTATTTAATGACTTTCGAAATAATTGCTCATAAGAATAAAGGAAGCAGAGATGAATAAATAATACTAGCCAATTCTAATTGGCAGAAACATATATTTTTATCGAAATAAAATTGTAGGCAGTTTCTTTACCGTATGCTGCATCGTAAAATGTATTATAATCAGTCTCAAAATCACTTAAAGACACAGTTTTTATTATTTGAGTTATTAGCTTAATTTCACAGATTTTTCAGTTTTTCAATTTCTGCTTGGCAAGAATATTGAATGCTGAAGAAAATTTAATAATTAATTTAAATAATAAATTTATTTATTACTATTTTTTTTTGTCGTAGTCATGTTTTCTTTAAGCTCTTACACGGACACATTGATCACTTAATTTAGGTCCTGTAAGAATACATTCTATTTAACATCTACAGCGAAGGATTTTAAATTAGAAACATCTTAAACTGCTACTTCCGTTCGATAACTATTTCAAATAATGATTTATTTATGCTATTAATGAGGGCTGGATAAGTGTACTTCTTCCGAGTTAGTTTTTTTGGATTTGAATTCTTGAATCCTCACCTAGAGAGATTGAACAAAAAATAATATATAGGAGAGATTTTGGCAGACTTGATTACATATCTGTTCCCAATATTCTCAATCTGAAGGAGAAAAAGTTTTTACAAACATTTGAATCAAATTTCGTATTTTAATTCTCAGCAAGCATGTTTTGAAATATGTATTATTTACATTCAAAGCCTAGGAGGTTAAGAGAATATCTACTTCTTTGTTAATCAGTTTGAAAAGGAACCATTATTTTCTTGAGATGTTATATATGCAAAACAGTAATTTATTTGTATAGATTGTTCCTGCAATTAATTTCTTTTTTTCTAAAACGTGATTTCTCATAAGTTGTGATTATGTATTTATTTAGGTAATAAATGAATAAATTGACTACTAACCATGAAGAGATGGCGTCGGACTGGAGTGGTGCAGGGATGAGTAGAGTTCCATGTAGGGGTTTAAACGGTATGGGGGATAGTCGGTGGGACCCAGTCTTCCCCGGTTCAGGAGTAAGTTCAAATCCCCTCCACCGGACCCCAACCTGCAAAAGTAAATAGGAATAAAACATTTAAAACTTATAAGGTAGTGAATTAGAATTATTTGTATTAAATGAGAGTTAATTGTGCTTTACATAGTAATATACTTTCCTTTACTTGAATAATTATGTTTTAATATACAGCAATGCCACATATAATATAAATACCCCAGTAATTATGCTCTAAATTACCTGACATACACAGTAATGCTTTACATTACTTCAGAAATTATGTATTTATTTAGCAATACTTTATAATTATTACTGCAGTAATTGTGTTTCACATTGCTTCACATAAACATTAATGCTTTACTTTGCCCCAGTATTTTTTTTTATATATATGTATAGAGCAATGCTTTATATATTAGTACCACAGCAATTGTGCTTTAATTTGCCTCATATAAACAGGACTTCATTTTTACATTCAAAATGTTAAACTTATGTGAATGAAACTAATGTAATAAGCTATAATACATGCAATGGGACTTATATTGGTGAATACTCTCAGCTGCTGAATAAAAGGCTAAAGCAACATGTAAAAAGTATTGACAATAACGAAAATAAAACTGCCTTGATGGATCATTCCATCTCCAAGAAACACACCTTCAATTTTGAAAAAGTCCAAATAATTGATAAATAAATAAATAATACTAAACGAAAAATAAAATAAGAGGGAACGAGCACTTCAGAAATGTAAGTAGCAATCTCTAATTAGATTTAATAAATATATCATGTATGCAGGCACTTATTAATACAGTATCTAGCAAAGAGTTATTATAGGGTTTTGTTAAATTATTGTTATTATTTTTTGAAAAGGGATGACCCCTAAAGAGATGGTATGGAAACCACGAAATATGTAGGGCAGTATGAATAAAGTTTATGCAAAAAAATGTTTTCTATTGATGACCCTTGCCATGAAATTATGAAGAACATATAAAAATATTAGGTCCAGAATAAAAAGTACAATGAATATTTTAAAGATTCTTTGAAGTAGCAGTAATGTATGTTTTCCCTGATCAATGGAGGGGGAGGTGGTAAGAGAAGACAAAATCGAAATAAAAAATATTTTCTTATCTGAGAATTGTTTCAGAAAGTAATTTTAGACTAGATTTGCAGGCCTTTTTATGAAAAACAAGTAAACCATTAAATAACATAATTTATATGTTGATGAGACACCCACCAACAACTAAACGAACAATTGTAGCAGGTTAAATTTATAACAATAAATAAAATTTTGAAGTAAATACAAAATTTTAAACACATATTCCAAGAAACACGAAGATATCATTTATATGTGTGGGTTTACGAAAAAGCGCATATTCTGATTAGCCCATCCTGTTCAAAAATCAGGCCACTCTGGGTTCGAAGGAACTAGTTTTATATAATTCAACTGTAAATTTACATCCCATAATATGTTTATTGTTTGCTTGATGAATGTATCAAAATGATAAAGTTAAGTCTTATTAATTTCAAAATGATGTAAAACCATTGAATTATTGATCCCCTAATAATGTATTTAAATATTATGTTATTCCCCATTGATTATTTCATAAATTTTATTCAGCCCAATTCTATTCATCTTGACGTTGCCTTATGATGCAATATTATTGAGTATTGTATGCTAATGTACAATATAATGTCAATCCTGTCTTTATTGAATGTTTGATATCCATGAGTATTACTCCAATTAAGTACCCTAAAATAATTTAAAATGGATTATGCATTGAGCAAGTGCTTGTAGATACAAAAATAATCTTGGGTTACAGTAACCGTGCCCGTAAATATGTCGTCCAGTTTCCTGCTCACAATGAAGAACTGAAACTTCAAATGCCATGGATCATCATTTTCTAATACTATTTTTTTTATTTTTTGCATTAGTTGTTTATTAAAATAAAATGTTACTTGTCAATCGAGAAGGATCCAAAATATTTCATTTCATCTGAATATTCAAATAGCCCCTCGAGAAACTTGTAGGGTAGTATTACATTTTTACTTGTATTTAATTTAAATTTTTTTAGGTTATTTTAATTTTATGCTATCCAGCCTGATTAAGAGAGTAAGTAACATACTTAAAACTGCCCTAATTGAACATGTTAAATATTAATTTTGTTAGTCAGAGTTGAAAGTCGTTCCTCTTCCTCTTAAATCTAAAAATTGGCCTATCATCTATTTATGGCGTACTTTTAAATTTTTGCTATGGTGTTAATGTGATTTAATTGTGTACTTGATCCTCAAGAAAATTATTTGTTTCTGGCGACATTATTTATGAAAAGAGTTGAGAGAAACTAGTAACTTTTATACTGCTCTTAACAATAAAACAGCAATAAAGCTCATAACTAATCTAACAGGTTGACCTAGGTAAACCTAGAGAGGCGAGTTCGATTCCAGTCTGGACAAAGGAATTTATTTAGTGACCGAATTCATTAAATAAAATCCTAAGTGCCACCCTGGCTAGAAAAGGGTGGCAACATGTAGATAACACATCCTAATAAGCCTTAGTTGCAAAAAGTGGACGTTAATTTAATTTAATCTAACTTAAAATACCAAAATTCAGTCAGGCAGGGGTTGCATTTACTAAACAGATTTCCCACCCACTAGAATAGCACATGGATAACATCATCATCTTAGTTACCCTTTATTTCCTCGGGGATTCCGGAATACAAATAGCTTCTCTATTATTTGCTCTATAGCAAAAGGTATAAGAAAAACTACAATTTTCAGAAAACAATTCTGTTAACAAGATTTCTTACCATTTTTCGATTTTGCTCATAATAACGTAAATATTTACGATCGTTCAATTTACCCATTCCTTAACCCTCCCCATTCTCCTAATCCTTTAGGTCTTGATTTCAACAATTAATGAAGTTAACTTTTAGTCTTACTTGAAACTGTTTTAGATCTTATTAACTGAAAATTTGGGAACACTTGAGTTCAAAGACACACAACTGGCTTGCTTTTTATTTTATAAAAGTGTATTCATTCATTCATATCTATTATTATCATTTTTATATTTACAGCATAGGGTTAAATTAAAGTGGTTTTAAACAAATGGCGACATGAGCACTACCACAATAGTCTTGTTTTAGAGAAATCTGCTAAAAGTACATAGGTCTAGGGAGGACAGGAAGACGGCGAGGGAGCCATTGACGGCAGTTGAATGGAATCCCGAGCTTCCTGAGGCTATCAGGATTGTGAGGGTGCAGAGGACGTGTCAATTAGTTTGTGAAAAGGTCCATCTCTTTGTCGGCGACGCTTTTTATTGCTGCAATAAATGTTGGAACTTCAATAAACCTTTAGCCCAGACGTCATATACCTCTTACAGCTCTACCTGGGTCTCCCCCATCTCCTCTCTTCTCACTCGGTAGCGAGAGTACAGGAAAGCCTTTTTTTTTCTTTTCTCTTTAAGCTTTCCTGTTTTTATTACAAAGCTTTTACACACCATTAAGAAGTGCTGCTAATGGAATTGGTTAAATGAAACATTATGCCAGAGCTTCTTTGTTCTTAAGGCTGAAATATCTTCTTTTTCAACCCCTGGAGAAGAAATTATATGGTCAAGCCTAAAACACGACTAGAAACAAAATATTGTCTCCATTAATTATTAAAACGACCCTTAAATAGTCGTGTAGATTATAAATTAATATTTTCTCGACAAGAAGAAATGCAATTTTGAGCTACATCAGACCACATAAATATTACATAACTCTCTTGTATACAAATTGATTTTGTTAATATTCGATATTTTAAATGGGAAGCTGACGTAGAGGAGAGCTGAGTAATGACTACAGAAGTGCTCAATCACTCAGAAGTTGAGTGTATTAGCAGATTTCCTTTAAAAAAACTGAGCTAATGACGTTATACTTACTTATGTTACTTTTGGCAAATTTCAAGATAACGAAAATGAGGTCATGTTAGATCTATTTTAAACTAGTCATTGTTTAAAAAGCAAATAAAGAACTCTATGTCTGCAACCTGTTTTTATACACTAGGTGAATACAATCAAAAACGATCAATTATTAAATTAAACGACAAAACATTTGTCATAAAAATAGCTCAACAAATAGTTTTTGATCAGGCACATTGTGTCTTTAAGGTGGGGACAAGTTTATCATTATTTATAAATTATGTCATCCTTTAATAAATATAAGACTCATAACAAAGCATGAATACAATTAATTTATTACAATAATATACTTCTTAAAACCGGGCTCAGGTTAGCCACGTGAGGTAAAGCTTTAGCCTTAATCTCACATAGTAAAAATAAGTGGAGAGTCGATTCTGCCTGGGCAATAGAAATTTGTTTAGTGACAAACTCATTAAAAAAATCCTTAGTCCCAACCTGGCTAGAAAAGAGTAGTAACCTATAGATAACTCGTCCCGATTAGCCGTAGTTGGAAAAGGTGCCTACAAATAGAAAATAATAATAAATTGGTAGATTTTATAAAATTTATTCATGGAATTTGAATTTTGGGGGGAAATTTCCCGTGAAAATATAGTGTATTTATATCTAGAATAATGAAATATTTTTTATGCATCATTTTTTTTCTTATTAGTCATTTAAATACACCTGTTAATTAAATCTATCATATCTAGATTAACAATTTATTGACGAACTTATTAAATAAAATCCTTAGTCCCACCATGGCTAGAAAAGGGTGGTAACCTGTAGATAACCCGTCCCAATTAGCCATAGTTGCAAAAAGTGAACGTTAATAAAGAATAATAATATATTAACAATATGTATAGTTTATTTAATATACAATAAGACTGATTCAATACAATATTGCGATCAGACGTATAGTAACTGAGATTTTTCGACATTCCCCTTCTAAACCCCTCTCCTACTGGCTCAATTTCAGCCACTTACGAACTTCACCTTTAGTTTTGCAAGGAACGTTTAAATATCCAGTTTGGTAAGGATCAAACAAAAATCGCGACAGCTAGAAAGATAACAGAATAGCACACACCCACACACACATACACACACACACACATATATATATATATGGTGTTGTTATTCTTTTTGGAGTTTTGGTGAAAAAATCTTAGTTTATGCCGATATTTCCAGAATCTTTATTTTTTCTTCTTCAGGGCAAGACTAAAGATACTTAAAAACTATTACACATAACTATTGCACTTAGGACTAGGCATATATATATATATATATATATATATATATATATATATATATATATATATATATATATATATATATACAAATGCAAACATACATTCATATACATATGTACATAGATGCATGACGACACTAGTGACAACCTATTGCGATTAGCGTATCTTAAACAACGAGATATAAATAAGAGATTTGCAAATAGCTCTTTGGCGACATTATAGGCTAGTTGTATGGGAAGGTGAAAAAAAGAGACATCTACTATAGATGTGCAGGTTATAATTGTGACGAAGAAGGGGTATTATGGTTAAGCGGATTTGGACTAATCAGGTGTTGTGCGGGAGGGATTGACTCGTCGGTGCTCACAGCTAGCGCGGCATAAGAAGACAAGATGAATGGCTTGTTCTGCTGGATTGGGCTGGCTAGGTGGAGATGACGTACGGCGACAGACGGACCCAAGGGGCTTTATGGAGTCTCTCGCTCTGCCCAGGGGCCTTTATTTATGGAAGCCCACGGACCTCAGGACACGCTGATTTTATTATTCATGCTTAATTCATAAGCGCCCCACGGATTTACGAGTAGCACTAACTCAGGGGCGCACATGCTTGTGTTGGGCTCGACGAGGGAGGGGAGGAGGGGCAGAAGACAAAATTATTTTCCAAATAAATCACGGATACTGAAGAAGGAGGAGAAGGCTTGTAACCCAACTCTGAACAACCATAATTTCCAGATGTTATTAATACAATCCCCCGAGGAACGAATCGCTGCCCTTTGGGCTAAGAGAACCTCTCCTCACTAATAATACTATTTTATTCCTTTATAGAATCGTAGCTTTATTTTATTAGAGTTTGTAGCAATCGGAATAACTCTCACGAGTGGGAAAGCCATCAAAAACACACATACATATGTTAATTTCGATTTATAGAGAGTCATTCTAACAGATAGTTTTAGCTTACAACTTATTTATTTTTACGAGAATTTAAGCATCATAAAGCTGTTTTACCTTCTTCCAGCATTGGAACCTGTAAACCCGACTGTACACTGAGAATGCCGACTTTACACAGTAAAGTGCATGGTAAGTATTCTGAGAAAAACAAAATACTTTAATATGATCATATTTATGCTTGAGTGCTATTGTAACTCCAGACAGCCTTGAATTAATAATTTTCGTAGGATATATATACTGGACTGGATCATCCCTATAATTATCCAATTATACTGATATTGCCTTTAAGGATCAGTGGACTTACATTTCCAAAAGTAGTGATTTAAAGACAAAACGTTATTCCAGTGATCATTACACAAGATCCCCTGTACGAAGCAGGTTTTCAGTAATTTTTTTATTTATTAGATACATTGATTACGTGCGCGATTGACCCTAATGTTTGATGGGATGTTAGCGTAATATTGGAATGGGAAGAATTTTTAAAAATGGCAGTCGTCGATAGGCCGAGGAGATGGGAACTTAATGTTTAAAGGCGATAACCGTGAACGTAAGTGTCGAACATATGATGAAATCAAAATGGGTAATATTACACAGAGATATTGAGTTTATTAATACGCTTTAACAAAATAAATAAATTGCTTTATTACGGTGATTCTGATTTCAACATATTGGCAATGCAAAGCTGGTTTATTCATCAATTTAGGGAGGAAAAAATGTTTAAAGGAAACACTTGTTGTGCCAGATTATACCATATAGAATCCTGTACTTCTTTTCTAAAATGACTAATCTATAAATCTCTTCCGGCATTGTGTTTATCGGATGCTTCCATATTCATATGGCATTTCCTTCATTGAAGGGAAACGGGTGCATGTTCGTCGGCCCAGGAGCCGGGAGCTGAGTGGCTGCTAACAGCTTTGGATTTTTTCTGGTGTTCCTCCTCCACATGTGGCGAAGCACCCTCTCAGACACGTCCCATAAACCACGGAACAGGTCAAATAGTTTCTGGGTCAGTCAGGTTACACAGGATGTGAGCCTGTGGTGTTTCGACAGGAAAACCACTTATGAAAGGACTTAATTTGGACTGTATAAGAATTTCTTCCAGAAGAGATAAGTACACACACAAAATTAATTATCCAATCAAACGGAAAAATAATAATTCTAGTTCTTGCCGAAATAAACCCGTGAAAAGTATATTCATCAATTATTTAGCCAACTCTAAATAGTCGTATTTAAGTCCTCTAGAATAATTAATGAATAAAAAAGAGTAATCTGTTTCTAAAGGCTACGGAGTCCCAAGCCTTGTCACAACTTCAAGTAGCAGGATATATTTGACATGCCTGCGATATTAGCAACCAAAAATAACATAATATTTACCATAATAACTCTTCAAAACGTCTTACTTCATATTAGTTTTTTATATGTGCTAAGCGGCTTTCAGAGAGCAAAGCCGTGATCATCAGTGCTGTTCCGTCTCCGATGGGACAATTTCAAATATCAATGCACTGGATTAGATTCTCATCCTTGGAAGTGCAATTCTAGTCCAATCCCGATATTATGGTACCACCTTAATTACCACACGATTTGAACGAGCACCACGCTAAAGAAGTCCAAGATGTACATCTAATCAACAACTATGAGTACTCAAGCTGAGGCGTCTTAGGGCTTTACTAATGGTGGAGATCCTTACACTCCACAAGTAAATTATCATTATCAGGATGGTTGAATAGCGTTACTTCAAAAAAGAGATTAACAGCAGAACTCCACTCCAGAACAACAACATGACCGACAACTGTCAAGTTTAAGAAGGTTACAACTGAGGACGTCTTCGGTTAATAACTAAATAACCATATTTATATCGATTTTCCACACTGATAACTAATAAATAACCTGACCAGTAATATTGTGATTTTAATAGTGTGGCAAGTAACATGGTGGACGACAACAATTTGCACAATGGTAAATTAGGTGACGATAATAGACAAATAAAAGTTCACTGCCGGATGAAAAATAGCAAATAGTCCACCAACTTACAAATTAATTAAAATCCACAGCGTTCCCTGCCACGCCACTACTGGCCAGGTTATTTATTGCTTACTAGTATACCCACAAACATTGATAAACTTATTTAGTAGACCTGGACTGGAAACACTGATGCCCAAAATGTAGCCAGCTGTAACCTTCCTCAACTTGACAGTTATCGGTGAAGGTTATATTGTTGTTCTGAAGTGGAGTGCAGTGTATTCGTAGACATTCCTGTCGTTCAAGAGAAATCATTATTCTGTAATTTTGTGATCCCATGCTTCAATTCTGTACGAAGTTAATTAGTCTGTGACATCTATTCTCCCGTATGATGTTTATACGTAGAAATGAGTGTATACGCTGAAGTTCTAAGTCATGTTACAATGCATCGCGAACCCTTTAATGTTTAATAAACGGCTTACGTTTTTGGAAGTGCGGCTTGGATGGCAGCGTAGGGGATCACGAGAGCGTCGGGTCCTACAAATAGGTATTTCGGTTGTAACTGTCTTGTAGAATGCTTTGTTTGCACACAGTTTCCCAAATGACTTTAAAGCATTTTTCCGGTCCAAAACCTAGTATAACATTTATTTAGCGAAACTCTTCCTCTTAATCCGACCCCTGGGAATCAGGCAGGAGGTGCGCCTCTTTTTTTGTTGTAGCCCTGTCAGGCAAGTGGTACCCAGTTGTGTGTTTGGAGCCGGCCTGGCTTTCCAAACATAATTAGTGAAGGTTTTTGCTGTAGCCGATGAAAAGCCCCCTAAGACCTTCCCTCCATGTGTTCACAACTACCCCTGGCTCCTTCCTCCCTTATCATAATAGTGCTACCATTATAGATAAGGGATCGCATAAACTTCACAATCCCTCAAAGCATATAGAGATTTATGCCAGCTGTTCACCATCAGGGCAAAGAGTTTATGACACCTTAAATTTTGAGGAAATATACTGGAAACGAGAGCTTACGACCATGTGCCACATGATAATCCTAGCATCTTATAATACTAACATAATGTTAAAGTGATTGACCTGTATCTACTTTATGCTGGAAAGTTTGGATTAACAGGGAAACAATCCTCGACTAGCCTACATCAATCTATGTATGGTTATTAATCTTCTGACAGTAGTAACTAAATTAAAGGTCTTTTAAGCTTGTACAGTACGAATCGTAAGAGTTTGGCGGGATTGAAATTCTTGGCCAGCTCAGGGAGACAAATGATCAAAACAGCATATCGCTGTTCTAAAGGAACAATATCGCAACTGGTAAAATTGTATTTGCAACAGTGATAATTACGTGACTGAATGTAATGACAAAGGAGTATGAGAAGCACATATTACTTACTTTTATATTAACAATCTCAGGAATAAATCATTAGTAATTTTCAATATTTTGCCTTGTTTTATAGTGCGGAACTGTTAAAATTGTATTCCTTCTTATATCATTAATCACTAATATTCAATTAGTCATTGTTGTTCTTCTGGTGACAGTGTAATGATCGGAGAAACTGTCAATATCATGTCACTAGACATTGCAACTGGGAAGACTACACTCAGAAAACGGGAGATATATTATTTAGAAACACCTGAGAGAAAGTAACTTAAGAGACTGGTAAACATAGGACTTGCAAATAATACAGCGTAGATTTCTGACCCACCCCATTTCGTTCTCCGACTGAAAAATTTAAAAGAAGCTAACTTAATCACTGGAATAATTGTTCTATATTAAATGAACTTGGTTCTTATTGTTTTTACGTACTTAAATTTACGCCTTGTTGCATATTTCCTTGAACAAGGGTGTCCAGAGATTGTCAGAGAAGAAATTCAAAGATATTTTCAAGAACATGTAAAGGAATCCAGGAAAAGTACTTGCTTCCACTATAGGCCAAGATTGTTGTAGAGTCACCCTTTACAACAAGTATAGTCTATCTAATGCGTTGTCTAATAGGTGTTTGAGTTACTACCGAAAATTGCACATGAAGAATGACAAAGGGTGAAAAGATGGAAGCTATGTACGCATATTTATTATAGTATTGTCCAAGAAATTGTTTTCTGAAAGACTCTCGAGTTAGGCAGACATTATTGCCTTCTTGCCGATGATTAAAAAGTCCGTCACCAAACAGCTCACTCCTGCCGACCAATGCAGAATACAAATGCAAATATCTCGGTTTATATTCAAGATATAGAATAAATGTATAGAACAATATTTATAGTAAGTTTAATTTGCAATAAGATTGATTCTATACGATTTTTCGATCCGACGCATAATAACGGAGATATTTCGAATTTTCCGAAAATCCCCCCTATAAAAATCATAGACCCTACAAAACGGTACGAACACAACGAAGAGGACAAATTCTTAAAGGCAAAAAATGAAAAGAATTTTCTTTATGAAAAATCAATAGAGTTTTATTTGTGGAAAAGCAATAACATTTTATTTTTGAAAAATCTATAGAATTTTATTTATGAAAAATCAATAGAATTTTATTTATGAAAAATCATGAAATTTTATTTATGAAAAATCAATATAATTTTAGTTATGATAAATCTACAGAATTTTATTTATGAAAAATCAGTTGAATGTCTTGAAGAAAAATTCCGCGAAGAGTTAGGTGAACGTCAATCGTGACGAATCAAGAGGAACATTCCCAACAAAAATTGCAGATATTTTAAAGGATGTTTGGATTGAAAACGAAAACTGGCTGCCCCTAACCGAATCTATTCATTATTTTGGATTCGTTAGGAATAATTAATCACCACATTTATTTATAGTTTTAAATGATTATTATTTTTTTATATTTTTTTAATTTTTTTTTGGCTTAACTTTACTTTTTTTTTTGGTCCCACTTTTATTTTAATAAAATTTTCTTTACGTCGGGTGGTTGATGATTTTGCAGTGCAGTCAGCAACTCACAATGAAGTGTTTTCATATATCTGTGTTGAGGTTGTCATATGAAATATACCTAATTTGCATTAAATAAATTATCATTTTATTATCAATTATTATTTTATGATGTTAGTTAGATTTATGTCTGTATAAGATAAATGATATTGGGCCAGCCATTATGTAGAAGATGGTGGTTGCCGAAGATGAGAGATAATAGTTACCCTGGGGCTGTCTCACCTCTACACAATGCCAGCTGGGTGATACAATGTAAACCATCAAGGCATACAGAAGGGGCTACACTCGCTCAGATCATTTCTACTATTTTATCCCTGAGCATTGTGGTTTTATCTCAAGGCTAAGGGCTGATGATGACTTCGTGAACAAGTAAGGCTCGGGTATGTTTTATGACGGAAATACACAAGGACTGCTGCCATTGTCTTCCCTCATATCAGGGTTAACTAACAATAGTGGCATCTGGAAGTTGTACTTGACGCCGAAGTAAAGATTTCGCTTAAGGCCAAACTGTAGACGTGAAATGTAAAGCAAAGTAAAACCTTTAATTTTTTTAATTGTGGTTTTGAATATTTCAAGTCTTTGAAAATGAATTGAATTTGTCAAAACATGGGCAAAAGAGAGAATAATTTCTTGGATTTGTTTTAATACATCTCCACAATTATTTTAAGCTAAATCTTTTTTCTCTGAGAAAATCATAACTCAATATTAGTTAAAAATACATTTTCATTTAAGCCACATGACTATTTTATCCCTAAGATAAAAAAAAAAAAATAATTCAGAACAGTTCCATCGTTCAACATTTTCATTTAATTAAAATGGGGGCTCTGGGTAGGCTGCTAATCAGCCCTGTTTCCCGAAAAGGGAATTTATTTAGCGACGGAATTTTAAAATAAATCACTGTTCCTTAGTAGCATTAAATGGGGTTTAAATATATTTAATATCTTAAATACGCAAATATGTAATTTATTGTCATAAATTAAAGTAAAGCTTTACTAACATTACTGTCAATTGCATTTACATACAGTGTAAGTTTTCAAAGTGAATATAAAAATGAAGAGAATGTTGGAAGTGGTTAAACACCTTCGTAATCAGAAGTGTACGGCGTAATTTGAAAGCAATCCAAAGTGAATCAGTCAAATCATTTGGGAATATTGAAGACTTTGGAAATAAGATTTCATTTATTTGTGATGTTGAAGAACTACATATTATATACTTGATTCACCTCATTGGGACCCACCAATTCAGGTTGTTTAAAAAAAAAATAATAATAAAAAAAGAGGAGCTTCAGAATGCCGAACCCGCAATGCTTTGATGCACTGTAGATAAATTGCATAGCTCAGGACTTCATAAGGCGGTAAGAACAAAAATATTAATGTGTTTTTGATTGTCGAAGCTATGGAGGAAAAATAATGAAGCCGAGGTTTCTCTGTGATAATACATTTTTATGGGCTAAAAAAATATAACTGCTACCTATAACCTTGGAAATGGTAATTTTAGCTGTTATTCGCAATCCAAAAATAAGTCTCCAAGGAGTCAGATAATGAATAATGAATAAGAAATGTTTGATCAATTTAAGATAGCGTAATTATGGAAGTATGGTGGTAAGGATACCTCAAATATCAGACATAAAAGTATGATCAACGACTGTTTTTATAAAATGTTTAAATACCTGCAAAGCCTTTAATAGGAGAATAATACCAGAAATTTTTAATCAATTAGGAAGGTTAAAAATGTATTTGAGACTATACTTTCGGTTGACCAGCGGCTTTTAAAATGTTTAGGTACGTAACTTTTTATGAAACTCACTCTATATATATCATCACTCCAATACTTGCTGTCAGAAACTACTGGCGCCTACTTTCTGAAGTTCTAAACAGTAACCAACGAAATCCACAACAGTGACATCTTTGTGAAGAGGACACTGATGATGGAGCGTATGCTCTGAAAGCGCTCTGTCGCAACGAATCAACAACAGTGAAGGAACGAGGCGTTTTATTTTTTACCTGAGATAATTATTCCTTCACCATCCAGCACCCCAAAAATGAAGATTCTTTTAGGTTGTACACGAAACTTGGTTCATTTTGACAAATAATTATTTACTATTGTAACTATTTATTAAAGAAATAGCGAGTTAATTATGAACGAGTCTTAGACTTTTATTCGGCCTCTTATATAAAATATCATCCACGGAATTCATCTCGAAGCAGTTTTCACAATGATATGAATACATTAAGAGTTTAGTAAGAATTTTAAGGATAGATGGAAACACAGATATTTATTAATGTGGAGTAATCTGATAGTACTGGTTTAAGTCAGTTTGCGTTATAGCTAAAAGAAGAAGAAACTCCCAGTAAAAGTAAATACAGAAGTTGTCATGATTCTATGTGCCAGAAAATCAGAATCAATTGATACAACAGGGTTTATGTTCAAAATTAATATTTTATTTTTAAAGACGTGTAAATGCTCGAAAGTTTTTACAATCATGCGTCGGAAAGTAGATTTGTTTGAGGGTGAGGGTTGTACATTGGAAATATCAATATTTCTATGAGCAAATAGATTTGTAAACAAGACGTGCACGTTTGCGAATAATGGAGTTGTAACAGTGATACAATTGCATACAAACTGTAGCTCCGATAAGCGGTTCAGACACGGGAAGCTATAATCTGCCCTTGGATAGAACCAGAGAAGAGTGGAAGATCAATTGAGACGAATGACTTCATCAACGGCGAGAGAAAGCGCACCGAACACAGAAGCCGCATAACTGCACGCATTGGCCGATGATCAAAATAGAAGAGACAAGACTAGAACAGTGAGAGAAAAATGGATATTGATTCACGAACTATGAGTCAGTGGTAATGGCCTTCGTGTGGGATCTGTAACCACAAATCAAAACGGGCGATGGAGGGAGAGATAGTGGAGGAGCGTGAGCGAGGGTGGTTTCTGATGATGGGGTCCGAACATGGAGGACGTGGTCCACCGATAGGCTGCAATCATCAGCCAATGATTGGCCGTCTCGTCGGCCACCATTCCACAACACACGGTCTAGTGTTGGGACCACACACAACCAAGCATTTTAGCACCTCGGGGTCCTGGTAATTATGGCAAATGCTCAGCTGAGGATTGTCGCAGGGTTACCAAAGCAGAGAGGCGACCTTGAGGACTGGATGCGTCCCGAGAAGAAACGGATGGAGTTGCGTTACCTCACCTAATGCTCTCATGAGGTAACCTTGCAGGTCATTTGTCGTTATACATCTTCAAAGAAACTTTTCACCTACTGACTAGTGGGGGTTCAGGTTAGCCATGTGAGTTAAAGAGTTGGCTTTAATCTCACATGGAAAACCTAGAGTGGCGAGTTCGATTCCCGTCCAGGCAAATAGGAATTTATTTAGTGACGAACTCATTATATAAAATCGTTAGTCCCACCCTGGTTAGAAAAGGGTGGTAAACTGTAGATAACCCGTCCCAATTGGACACAGTTGCATAAAGTGGACGTTAATAAATAAATAATTAAATAAATAGTATGACTCATATTTTCTTCAAGCCTAGTCGATTTCTGTATGTTTACTTCAACCACGATTCTGTTGATTGAGTGGAATATCATAAATTGCGGGTTACAGCTTAAATAAGTCTAATTTCATTGCTTTCAAAGGAGAACTCTTTTCATTATAATTACTCTATTTATGATAATTCCGAACAATGTAAACAGTCCTTTTTTCATAATTTTCAATTCTATTTTTGGGCATTCAACTGTATAACTAAACTGTTGGGATTTGTAGTATTTCGCTAAATTATAAACATGATTTCAGGTTAATTAACTGTACCCAATAATTTCAAAAGCATTACTTTCACATTTCAATTTTTTTTCAACTATACGTTAGAATGGTGACTCCCATTTCTAGTTGGAGCTCAGGTTAGTCATATGAGTTAAAGACTTTGATCTTAATAAGTTTGGTAAACCTACCTAGACTCACTGGTTCGGTACCCTTGTGGGCCATAGGAATTTAGTGACGAACTCAGTCCTGAGTTCCATTCTTGATAGAAAAGAGTGGTAACCAGGAGATAACTCGCTCTATTAGTCTCAGTAGCACCAAGGCCGACGATGACTAAATTTAATTTAATAAATACATGATACAAAATTATGATTCAGTTTTACAACAGCGTGTATTAAAATATGTGCATTGTATCACCATAAATGTACAAAAAGGTTTCTATTTCCTGGTTGGCTAGAAAAGAGGATTTCCTTAGGAAGTTATGAGAGATATAGGGATGTCCAATTGTTCTGGGGCTATTGTTAGCAAGTGGTTATCGTCTTATTTAAATAATATTGTGGGTTGAACCAAAAAGTATTTTTTCAGTTTAGTAAAAAAAAGTAGATAGATAATTCATAAACTAATTGATTTACATTCTTTTCATCACTGACCCATCCTACCTCCTTTGGGATTTATTAAGGTTCACGTCTTGCGTTTTGCCAAAAGCGCGGCATTTACGAGTTCGTTCCTTAGGGAAAGAGGACATATACATCAAACAAGCCGATTAGGTAAGACGAAGGAGCCCAGACCGAGGGATAAATCAGAGTACATATGTATCGGGTGGCTAAAGCGGGCCCCAAGCATAAAGGACTCGCTTCTATTCCTGGCGGGGCAGATGTGACGAGTTGGCCCCGACGCCCTGTCGTAAATACATGTTTACACCCGTCTACGGCAGCTCAGGAAGTGGTAAATTAAATAGGAAGAGTGGGCACTGCCTTCTGACGAGCAGGGCGTAAAAGCCCCTTTCAAACAAATTCTGTTATTGTTTCGGCTATTAAAACTTGTACACAAAATCTCAAAACCAAACAGACAACAAAGGGATGCTCTCAAATTATGAATTGTTCAGAAAATTGGGGATTAGAAACTTATGGGCAATTATAAAAAACTTGTGACAGACGATTATACGAAAACCAGGTTGGGCTTCGGATATAAGTATTATAACCTTCACTATTCAATTTCAATTTCACATCTGAGGACGATAATCGAGTTCAATATGACAGGCTGACTTATAGACTAAATATAGCCTAGTAGTATTATGTTAATCGAAATATTATAACTCATTATTCATAATGAATGAAGACCCTTCAGGCTGATTTACCTTACTTTATTAATTAACCATTAAAATAAAATTGAACTCATTAAAATACATGCGATGCAATTAAAACGGCTTATAACTCCAATAAAAAGAATGGAGCGAATTTTCAAAGGTTTATTGTTGATTTTTGAATTTCATACATATATTAGAAAATCAATCCAGAAAACAAGTAGTTAATGAAACCATACCTCATGGGTTCGGGAGCCTTCTTCGCAAAAAATGATGGATTGATCATTTAGGTTATATTGTACGAAAAAGTTACTGGAAAAACAAATTAAATAGCCAATCTAATGAGTATACGGAAATACAGTAATAATAATAATAATAATAATTATTATTATTAATTATAATTGTGAAGGGTAGGAAATATATATTTACAATAGCAAACTGATTCTATGGAATATCGACTTCATAATCTACAGGAAATTAGTTAGTCGTTGGTTCATAAATGATGTATATGACAACCCAAAAATTTACAACATATTGAAATAAAATGTACTTATTTCTATTAAATCTTAACTCAACAGAATACGTAAAATATGTTTGCTTTCTATAAAAAGAAAAATTACAAATATTTCGCCAACTAATTTCTTTACATATTAAAAAACATTAGTTAGTTCTTTACATTGTTAAATTCTATAAAATCTATCAATTTAATAATTATATGTAATAAATTAATTTCGTTAACAATCTTAATACCACTCTAAATATATAAAATACATTTTTTAATTTATTGACATGCTTTGTTACTAGTCTTAAATTTATTAAAGGATGACAAGGTTTATAAATGATGAGAAATTTGTCACAACTTAAAGAGACAATGTACCTTATCATAAATTACTTTTTGACCGATTTTATAAAAAATATTTAGTTCTTTTATTTAATAATTATACATTTTGTATAGTATTCACCTAAACGTATATCAGATATGAAGTTCTTTAATCTATTTTTAAACAAATATTAAGTTTCAAGTATGATGAGAGTCTTTCTGCTTCGCCTGAAGCAATGTTGCTCTGATTAGGGGGATACTAAAGATGCCTGAAACTATGTGTCAAAAATGTACTCATCTTTTTGATCAATTGCAGCCAATACAATAAGACAATAAGTATTTAAGACTTCATGTAGAAAATTAATAGAAAATGAGTATGTTGAACGTTAAGAGAGAAAAGCCCATAGTTTACAGGAGTTGCAACTTGTAATGAAAGCAAGAGTTGTGCCTGCCCGAGGCGTGCAAGCATATAATTAAGGGATTTGCAGAGGATAGCCCAGAGCTACCAGCTGTGCTTTGGACGAGAGCTCTAGAATTTCCAAGTCAAATAAGTGATGACCCGGGAGAAGGGTGACTATGTCCACCGTGGGGAACACATACCACTAATGGACCCGACTCTTGCTGATAACGGCTACTTTAATTGGCTGTTTTTACAGCGCACCCCGCTCCGGGCTGGACCAATCAGATCGCCCGTACTAATTATTTCTCTCCTCTGCCCCAACAGACTCTCATTTACAGCCCGATCCAGCCTCTACAAATATGGTATTCCAGATGAGATAAAGCTTAGCAGAAGAAAAGGGTTCGGTGGTGGGCTTCCCATTGTTCTCCTTCTGTCATTGAGTCATTCTAAGAGATCATTAAATATAAACTGTTTTTATTTTATTTCCAGTGATCGTTTGGATGATATTTTAATGTAATCTCCGCCAGGACTAATAGATCTCCTAAGCTATGCCTCTATTAATGTACAATCAAAATGGAAGCTGATGATTCTGGTTAAGCTGTGAGAACTAATACAAGAGCATGATTATGCAATGCCGAGCAAAGGTCATCAGTTGGGAAAAAGAGGTCAGGCGACTCTGGTACATCCGACTTCGAATGCACGTTCACCTTGCACCTCTATACAAAAAAGGAATGCATTTTTAGCTTATTCCCATTAAGGGAAATCAGCTATTGACGTTGTATTCGTGACTCGATTTCCGAAAAGTGTTTTCAAATTTGCATCCTAAGAGATCCTAGCTAAGAGAGGACTAGAAGAAGGTTCGTTCAAACACGTGAGTGTGTGTATATACACTTGTTTGTTAACTCTCTAGCGGTGGCAATATTTGTTTTATCGTTACCTAACTCGATATTTCGGCGTTTTACTTATTACTGAGTATCAAGTTCCATAACACCTGAAACTTGGGTTATTTTGGTGTATGGAAGGATTGCTAATGAGGCTCCTATAATAAGAAGGATATTTATTATTTTGGATAAACAATCACAAAACAAAAAAAAAAAATGTGTTTGTTGAGGCAAACTTGAGTAGCTATGGACTTCATCTACCTAGTTATCAACCCTATAAAATATATCAAAAAGCATAATACGTTTTTGTATAATGGACGAAGGCACTAAAAGATAAACTCAATTCAAAATGAGCTGGAAATTTAATTATGAATATTTATAACAAAATGTATACGTCTTAATTTTGTCAGTATTTGTTAAAAATGCTGCTTGTTCAGTTATATTACAACCAGTTTTAACAATAAAATTTGTTAACGTTTAATGAAGTCAGAAAAGGATGGTTTAAGAACGTAGGCAGGGAACGAAAAGTCATTAATTTTTAGATTAGCACTGGCATCAGTGGCTCAATGGAATCTTTCGAAGCGAGGAACACATTTCAAGCGCATTGCTTGTTTTTTATGTTATTTAATTAATAGAAACTGAAATAGTAAAACGTTTAACTGTCTGATTTATCACTGAATCGACCCAATTATACAATGAAGCTTAAAACAGCCGGCCATTCAGAGTCCAAGCAGGTTTTATATCCGGAAATCGAAGAGGATTCAAAACTGTTTTGAATGCTTGAGGGCTCTCAAAATATACAATAAAGGAGTCCTCAACAGGAGCATTACATGTTGAAGAGATATAAATTCCAAAGTTAATTCAGTAAATTTAAAAGAAATCGAATATCGAATAGACAGGTACAGTATAAAATGATTCAGTCCTAGAAGTCAAGACTGGGCGTTGAAATTAACAGCGAGTGGGAGGCGACATGCCCAATGTGTTCCCTGTAGTTTTTTTTTTTTTTTTTAAATTTGTTTTTTAAATTTCATTTTAAAAAACCTCTTCGTAACTCTATACACTTCACATTAGTCAACATTTTAATAATATATTCAAAATAAGTTATATCATTTATTTTATCTTGAATGTGAGATATTTTGTAAAGAAAATAATATGTTGATTTGACGTAATTTGTAATAGTGTTGAGGAATTTGGTAGGAGAGAGAGGAGAAAATTAAGAAAAAGTAACTTAAATCAGAAAAGTTAACAACAAAAAAGTTACTAACTGAATATTTAAAAAAAAAAAAAGGATTTTTTGAATCTTTGATGCTTGATGCTTTTTATGGTATCAATTCTCTTTAGTCGAAATTAGTACCTTTTAAGCCAATCTGTTTAAATACTGGCATAGTCTGAGATTATCCGTTATTAATAGATATTTTTTAGTTCAATATTATAAATTCTGTAATCATATGAATTTAAAGCAAATATTCGGAAGCCCTCTCGTTACTTAATAGTGTTGTAATCAAAATATGTACTATGTTCTTTAAAGGGGCATAAATTTGCTAAATCATATTTGGTAATACATTTTGAATAAAACAGAATCCTGAAAAATGTATACATATTCAAAATTATTATGAAATAATGAAATTCTTCTTAATATTTGTTTCTCGTAATTTAGTAGTCGATATCTAAAAATGGAATTAATTGTCAGAGGGGTTGTAAAAATTGCCGCTCTGTACGATTTAGGCCCCTTCCTCTCAAAATTGGAGAGATGTCTTCGTCATGAAAGCTAACCCGTTGTGGACTAGTTGTTGGCTGTGTGAGATCTGAAAACGCTATACAATTAACAAATTGGTTAGTGGAGAACCTTGAGTCTTTCAAACTCAGTACGTTTTTCTTATCCCAGAACGACCTGCGACCTGATCAGGTCAACAGAAATGGAAGGGTCCACTATACAAATAAATGAATTTTATTTTTATTTTATGAAAACAGCTATTGAGGTTTTACTCATGATGGGATTTTCAAAACTTTCTTCAAACGTCCATCGATCCTAACGAGGAGATGACAAAAATGAGGTCCGTTCAAATCTCTCTCTCTCTCTCTCTCTCTCTCTATATATATATATATATATATATATATATATATATATATATATATATGTGTGTGTGTGTGTGTGTGTGTGTTTTAACGCTCTAGCGGTCGTAATTTTTGTCTAAACGTTACCAAACTGAATATATATAAAAATAAAGATCATCTCCGTTTTTATGGGTCGGATCGAAAATTTGTATAAAATCAATCTTATTGCAAATGTAATGTTCTATAAATGCTGTTATGTAAGTTTTTTCATTATCTTGATTATTAACAGAGATATTTGCATTTTTTTGTTTTCAGGCTTCAGTAAATATCCACTCCCACTCATGACATATTAACAATACGCTGCTATATTAAGAAGCACATTATTTGAAGCCTAAATAACAAATATTGTTCTCATTGAACATTTACGTTTTGAGATAAATTCATATACGAGACGCACGAGGGAAATCTGCTTAGTAAACGTAGCCTCTGCGTGACGGACTTTTTGTTTCTCGTGTTTCGGAATAAATAAAATTTATTCTTTAAACTATATGAATAAATTAGCTAATGACAAATAAATAACTAACAAATTGTTTAAGAATCAGTGGCCCAGACGAGGCCGTGATCGCTTAATGGATGAAAACAGAGAGGGAACATGAGAGAACGTTGCAGTATCATGTTCCCAAACATGCGACTTGTCAATGTTCATGCTCTACTAATTGACAACCGTGTCGCCCATTTAAAACGGACGCGACAGATTTTTATTATACTTTCGTTCACATCTGGATCACCTTGTTAATAGAATGTCAATCCTTAGAACCTTTTTTTTTTTTTTTGTACTTTTCTTTTTCTTTTTAATTTCTTTTTGGACAGTTGTATAATATAAGTGGCTCATTATAAAAGGACACGGGGCTAGGAGGAGCAGCGATAATGAAGACGATGTGTCGAGGTAGTTTATCACCGGAGACAGATCTGAGCTGGCCTGCCCGGAAGGTCTCCAAGTGGGTGTTGTGTGGGAGTCGGGGGTACACACGGGGCCGATTTAGCTCTCACAGGGCCTAGCAGAGCCATACATCACTCTAGCCTAGGCCTCTTTCATATGCTAATACTTTTAAAAGTAAAGTAATTAAAAATATTACTTTTTTAATACTGTACAAATAGTTCAAAGCTGTCAAGAGATAATAAGGGCAATTAATCATACAAAGGAAATTACGATAACAGCGGGAATTGAAGGAGAGATATGATGATTACGTAGAACCCCATGCTGTGGCCCGTATGAAGGTAGTCTAATGTTATAACGATGTACTGAAAGAGTTAAGCGTATTCCATTTTTGGATTTTTCGCAGAATCCTGCTCATAATTAGAGAGTATTATTGCTACGTAATAACAAGACGGTATTACTTATTAATAAAAAGTACCCAGGGACTGGGTAAAGTAAGCAGATTTCCATAATGTTGGAATGGCAGACTATTTATCCCATCTCAGCATGTATTTTCTATTTCCATAAAAAAAAAAAAAACTAACGATGAGTACGTGAGAAGTGGGCGGTCAATAAAAACTTAATTGTGGAAGTCATCACTCTAACAATTGGCATGTAGTTCACATAATAAAGTTGCGATAAAAACAATATTTTTGGTATTTATGCTTAGATTAAGAAGTTATACGTAAGATATATTTTCTTAATTTTAAAGTGCGATGACTGAAAGTGGGGATTTACTGAAGGCTGTAATCTGAAAAACGCAAATAGCATGGTTAATATTGAAGATAGTGAAAATATGCGTATAACAACATTTATTATTTAAAATATGTGTATAACATTACAGTTTTCAATAATATTGGTTCTATACAATTTTTGGATATGCCGTTTATTAAAAAATAAAATAAAATTTTCGATTTGTATAAAGTAGTAACCAGGACATATGGAATACGGTGGCTCGTACCACGCGAATTTATAACCTGCTCCAGAGTTAAGGAAAAATGTTTTAAAACCCCGTAATTTGGGGAATCGTTGGCCAAACTTATATTTTATTAAACAAAAAAAATGAAAAAAAAAATCCCAATTTGTCTAGAAAGAAGAAAACCTTCAGAAAGAGTTCTCAGACAATCAATAGGCAACAGCGAACAAAATGAAATCCAAGAAAACGACTTTAAAAAGCTAACTTCATATCCTAATGGCTGACAAGAACAGTGCTGAATAGGAAGCGTTCAAAGAATTTCACTGAGAATATTTTCTTAAGTTCTCGTAAGTTACTTATAACGTGCAAGGCAGACCTACTCTTTTTATAGTCGATGGCTGGAAAACCTTGAAGAAATCTGGGGGAAACTAGATATGCTAAATGTATGAATCTATCTAAAACTTGCGATAAATTGTCTACAGTGATAGCAAGCCTCCCGATCCTACAAAATGGACGCAGTGCAGTATCATACGTACGAAAAAAATTTTCCTGAAGAGGAAGTCGGAAAGCATATTGGATCCTGGAAAAAGTATCATTGAAATGGGCTACTATTGAGAGCTTAGCTCTGGCTTTTCCGATAAGAAACTGTGCAATCCAGTTCCTTTCTCGGCAAGAGAGACTGAGACATATCGGGAGAAGAAGCAAAGAAAAAAAAACCAGAATTATTAATGCACTGAGCCTACTATGCACTCGGTGTTTGTAATGGAGGTATTATTTAACATAAATAGAAATCTAATGTTGTCACCTACTTAACTGCAATTCTTTTGGACCTGTTTCCTATTGCGCACGAGACACGTACTGGAGATAAAAGGCGTTTTTATGAAAGGGCTTCCAATCATTAATGTGATTACAAAAGAGTCGTAAATATTTATTCCATGAGAGCTCCCTGACTTTGAGTGGTTTAAATTGACGTTTGACGATATTCATTATGGAAATAAAATACATTGAATATCCCTAACCATGTATGTATTGTAGAACTTTCACTTAGTTACACCAATTAAAACACATCAAATAGATTATCTCGCTTCAAGTTGATATTACTTCTTTGGGGTTAAGTTGAAGAGCTGAATAAAATTATTGATTTTAATAAGCTGTCTGTATCTAAGAACATTGCTTTAAGATGTACATTTATGTACAATCGTGAGAAGTCGCTCTGACAAGCCAGGCACTTTATTCGCTGACCTATTCCTCGAGAGTTCTTTATAATGGGGAAAGCTGATGTAACGCGGATGATGAAAGCTCTTTAAGGATGTAATAAAGATATTATGTATTACAAGTCGTATTTATTGTTATTAAAGTCAGCGTTCCTCACTCCCTCAGTAGCTCTTGCTAACAAGTAAAATCGTTAAGTCAAAAAGCTTTTCGAAAAATAACTATTTGTGACCCAACTTTAAATGATGATAATCCTACTGGAATAATGTCAGGTCCAAAATTTACGGAGGAATTAAGTTCACTGCATTACGTGCGACAGTATGGGCTAGTATATTTTCTTACAGTTACTACTCAGCATCCTAAGGCAGTCGAGAAGCTATTTGAATAAAGAAGTAGATATCGTTGGTCTGAAATGGTATCACAATAAAACGCCAAGATAAAACATTTATACTCCCCCGCCAAAGCCTAGTAGCAGACTTTATCCCTTAATTGAATGTTGAGACAAAGATATTTGCTTAAAAACTTCGAGATACTAGGAAAACTCTTTAAGTGACTTTTCATTTTCTCACACAAAAAGTTTCTTTGTTAGTGTATGCGTCATAAAAATTTATTAAAAAAAGTCTGTCACGCGGGTGCTGCGTTAACTAAGCATATTTTCCACGTGCAACACGTAATTACATTTATCTCAAAAAGTAAGAGCTCAACGAGAACAATATTTGGTATTCAAGCTTCAAATAAATTGCTTCATGATAAAACAGCTCGTTTTTAGCATGACATAAGTAGGAGTGGGGAGTTAACTGAAGTCCGAAAACTAAAAAAAAATGCCATTATCTCGTTTAATAATCAAAATAATGGAAATACGCATGTACCAACATTTATAGAACATTTATTTTGAAATGAGATTTGTTCTATATATTTTTTCGATACGACTTATATTCCGAAGTTTTGAAATTTCCCTCCTCTAAACCCCTTACTCCTATCCAATTTCAGCCGTTAACGAACTTGATCTTTATTTTAACATGAAACTTTTAAATATCCAGTTTGGTAAGGATCAAACGATTGCTCCAGTGTTAACATAAATATATAAATCTGTATATAAAATGTGGAACGGACCTCATTTTTTTCATCTCCAATGCAGGATCGATGGACATTTGAGGATGTCAAAAGCTGATTTCCTTTGAGGAAAATTAACTAAATATCAAGTTTTAATGTAGGTATTACCTTTCATCGTACTTTTGTTAGAAGGTTTTTTAATCTCTACTGAGGACCACAAATTATAATGTATAATTTCTCATTTATCTTGCACTATCTCTAAATTTTTGAATGCCCATTTAATGAAATTTTCACTTCTACTCATAAAACATTTTATTATTAGAATATAAGTTAATAATAAACAATTGTATTTTACGTACAAGATACAACAAATATTTTGGAGGTCAAGTCGCCTGGGAAATGAAGATAAATACGATTCATACATCTATGGTTCAACCAAGGCACCTTGACTTGTTCTTCTCATTATATTCTGTAGTCTCAATTTTTGTAGGCAACGATTAGTAAATTATCATTACACACATTAAGTAGAAGATCTGCGAGCTAAATGTACCACACAAAACTATTTTATGGTTTAGCTTGCCTTGACCTAAGAAGGGAGTCAAGACAAGATAGAATTAGCGATTTGTTCTTCCCTTCTCCCGTTGCAACTGTATATTACACAAGATAAGCGTTATCGTCACGTGTCTTGAGAGAAATCCGCCGGTTTCTGTCTCGAAGCTATTACTACCGTCGAATCACGCAAACGTGATCCCTTAAGCTGTGAGTAACGTGTGAAAGTATCAAGCTATTTGAAGATAACTATTCTTCGTCAGATTCACAAAGGGAAAACTTCAAAGGGAGCTGCCAATCGTATTACTTTCAAAGGAGGAAGTCTCCGATAGTAAAAGCACGATTCTATGCATTATATTGGCAGGATAATGAAAAAGCAAAATGTTATTTAAGCAGTCATAAATAATAAACAAACAAGGGGCTTCACGTTGCATAATGGAGGTAGTAAAATATCCCGGGTAATATAAATCAGAACAATTCGATTCGTGCCCTTTCTAACCTTATAATAGACACAACAGAATATTTGATAAATGTTCCAACTTTACTGTCGTTTAACTTTAATATTTTAAATTGAAGTATTAGGTCACACTAGTGACGGTAACTATTTCTAGTGTATTAAATTTAAGAAATAGGCCAGATTATGGATAAGAACAATTTGTAATGTTCAGAAATTTAAGTATTTGCCGAGAATCAGAGCGGAAGCAATGTGTGTTGTTTAGAATTTAGGTAATAGGCTAGAATTAGGATAAGAACAATTTGTAATGTTCAAAACTTCAGTATTTGCCCCCGAATCAGGATTGAAACAATGTGTGTTGTTTAGATTTAGGTAATAGGCTAGAATAATGGTAATGACAGTTTGTAATGTTCAGAACTAAGGATTTTGCACTGAATTGGGATGAAAGCAATGTGTGTAGTTTAGCATTTCAGTTTTTTAAAATGTAGCTTACAAAAAGGAATATAGGACATTCTTCTCCTCCCCTTGATGTTTCAAGGCCTTGGGATATCTAAAATAATTGAGGATGACGTCCAGCTGAACTTCAAATTTATCTTGAAGATATATCCACCTGCTAGTAGAATGGAGACGAAAGGTTTAAGTTAATAAACCAGTCTTCTTGAATGGATGTTTGGGAATTGCTTCAGGAAAATCTTTCCCAATACTGTTCACATACTTAGTAACGCTTCATTCTTCATGGACGTATATTTATTTATTTTAAATTTATTTAGTGACGGACTCATTAAATAAACTCCTTAAGCCCACCCTGGCTAGAAGAGGGTGGTAACCTGTATATAACCCGTCCCGATTAGCCACAGAAGCATAAAGTGGACGTAAATAATAATAAACAACAAACAAACAACGTACTTTTTAAAGGCATTAATGACATATTGCCTTATGAATATTCGTTGTCATTTTGTTTTATTCTTTTTTTCTTTTCTGTCCGACTGGACAAGATATTTGAGGAATCCATTGCATAGGGTACAAGTTTCGACAAAGCCAGCAACTGACAACTTGATAATCTTTTGTTCTATTTTAACCATGATGTTATTATAATTTATGAATGAGTGAGAACTAACATGTATTTTATATACTACTTTTAATTTTTAAAAGGAAAACAATTTTAGTTTATTGAGCTGTAATGAGAGCTTTAAAGTAACCTCACTGGCCTCTAGTTACTCTTTGGATTGGTGGCGTCTTGTAAGCATACCTCTCTTCCCCGCGTTAAAGTCTTTCTATCATCCCCCCTTCCTGCAACTAATATATATGCATGTATGTATTCTACTAGAGGGAGAGGGTTGTGGAGGGGAGGGTTATCCAGCGAGGGGTGGGGGTTGGTATGCGGGGAGGGAGCAACAATTACGGTGTAATAACTCAATCAGAGGTAGGCACGTAGCCGGCGGCCGTATACTACCAGTCCCGAGAACATAGGGCAGCTCTCTCCCCCCACCACAGTACCAACAGGTACGATGTCTTCATTATGGGGACGTTGCCATCGGATACAGCTGTTTTTACCTCTCGGCTGGGGATCGCCGTCACCAGCTCTTGGCTACAATTCCAGCTGAACTTCCCCAAGAGTAGTAAGGCACAATATATCGCAAGAAAGGAATAGTAGACGAGAAACAGTTAAAATCTCATAATTCTTGCCATGAGAAAGGAGAATTTTGAATTGTATGACTGTACATATATCAGGTGCTGAAAACGTTTCAGATAAAAATTAATTATGCTTTTTGGGCTTAGTACTGTTATTGGTTTCGTTTAGAATGTGCTATAGATAAAATTCCCATTACTCAAGAATTATCATTCCTATGTATCTATACAGACTTAAGATTATCAAGCACAATAAGATCTCATTTGTAGTTCTTGTTCAAAGTCTTGTTATTAAGGGCTCTACTATTATTATATATAATTGTATTGCTGTATAGATACTAAAGTGAACGCAACAGCTATCGGAACCTGCAAAAAGGGGTTGGTACTCATGAAAGACAACTTGCAGACTTCATTGGATGACGTCTGGCAAATGCTTCATTAAGAAAGTAAAAGAGACCAAAATGATGGCACTGAAATCGTTTATTAACGTCTACTTTTTGCTACTAAGGCTAATTGTGACGGGTTATCTACAGAAGGATTATCACCCTTTTCTAGCAATGGCGGGACTAAGGTTTCCATTTAGTGAATTTTGTCACTAAATAAACTCCTATTGCCCAGGGAGGGAATCGAACTCGCCACTCTAGGTTTATCATGTGAGACTAAAGTCTACGCTTTAACTCATACGGCTAACCTGAGCCCCATGATGACATTGTATTTGTGGTAAACAAAAGTAACACCTTCTTCGGCCTATGCTGGTACACATCAAACATTGGAGCTTACAAGGACTAGGCATTTTTTCAGACTCTTTTCCTGTCATATCAGAAGATTGGATGCGAACCGCCCTGGCCCCCAGGGATGACATTTTTACAGTGAACTATTGTATGGTTAAAGAATTGTCAATATTAAAAGTAAATTTTGGCAAGCCTTTGTTTCAGAGGAGGTTAAATCCCACGAAAGGTAACACAGCTACGTTCAAGCAACATCTTGTGAGGTAAAACGCACTCACTAACTAATGAACGAATAATTATGTATTCAAAGTATTAAAATATAAATTACATATTATTTCTTCACTATGAAATATGACACAGGCACACGGTAAACGTCCCAACTCTATGCAGAATGTCAACCTTTGAGACAACACTTGTAAAATGGACGCTCTGATACATATGCTCTTTACTGTTTTGTGGATAACTCACTTTTAACTGCAGTAAAATAGTTACATAAAACAATGGCAAAGGGATGTTTATGCAAAAATATGATGAAATCTTCTTTCAACCCTCTAGTCATTAAGAGTTTTTTTCAGTTTGGATATTGTATCGGACATATTTGAGTGAGTATCCGCCATTTGATTCATTGAATTGAAAATAAACAACAAACAAGAAAACCACTAAACCTCTAAAAAATCCACGATGGTCTGTCATCTCTCAAGGCACTATCTTAACAAGGATATGTGATTCGTCGAAGCAGTTGGAACATCAAGGGGTGTATGTTGTACCGTAATTCAGTTAAGCTAAGGTCATTATAACTTACTAGGGTAGTCAATTACTTTTAATGAAGACATTATCCTTCTCACAAACATTATCTATCTTAGCCAGAATCTTCGAGCGAGGGCGGCAAGGGATAGGTTCCTGTCGAAGCAGGTACCAGACGACCATTGTACCCCAGCAAGGTCGACCATTACCCCTAACTAGGCCGGGATCAAGTCATCATCCAGCTATAGGTCATTATCCCCTCCCATGGTCCCAGCTCGCTTCATTTTTAGCCTTAGGGATTTCATGGGATTCAGCTATTAGAAGGCGGAGCTCTTCACTCCAAGTCAACTCTCAGAGGATCCGTTAGTGTAGGTTCGATTCTTCTCATATGGCAACTTAGATATATCCGGAGTGAAAAATGGCCTTCGCGTTGGAAGTCTATAATTTTGTGTATACACACAGGTTTTATCTTGATAATCAATATTCATGCCCCCCCCCCCCCTCATAAAGAGGAGCAGGCAAAACATGTGTTTACTCTTAATGTAATTGCCTGACCTTACGGAGGCCTGAATAAAGAAAGTCAACTAATAATAAAGGAACAAAAGGTACAAGAAGGTCGTCCTCAATTATTCAAAGAGAAACCCGTTAGGCCCTGTTGACATTCTTTCTTGATGATCAACTATATATAAAGGCGTAAAACGATCAGCTCATCAGCCCCATACAAATATATAACAAACCACATATTCAGTGTTTTATTTGAAAAATGTATTTTCCAATCGTCCAAAAAAAATAAAAACATTCAATATTTAAGAACAATGATTTTGTAATTAATTATTGAATACATTTTACAGCCAAGTAGCAGGTGTGGAGCGTCCATACTCATATGTAATTGAAAACATCTGATTGTATTTTAACGACTCCTGAAATCCTGTCAAACAAGTTGGTACTATAAATAGTTCAGTCCAGACATAAGATATTGTACTGAATTTATTCCGAAATAGTAAAATCCCTCTTTAACAAATATTCTAAATGCTATCTTTGCTTGTTTGCTGTAATCTCGGTTGAACTTTTTCTTTGCCTTCACAAATTTAATATTTTGATACCACATTAAGTAAATAAAAAGAACATTTCGAATGAGGTTTTTTTTTTTAATATTAAAAATAATTTCTTAAATCATTGATTGCATCCTGCATCGTCGCGTCATATTTTTAAAACTTCTAAATATTGATGGATAAATATAAGGAATGAGAACCTTTTTTCACATTCATTACTCATTTTTGCCAAGTAGTGAAGGGCAATTTTCTTATTACACTTTCATAAAAAAAGGTATCTTAATTTTTATCAGTTTAAAAAGCATCATTAATAAAAAAGTAAAACCAGTTAGATCTGAAAATGTTTATTTATGTACTGTCCAATATTTTTTGCAAACTGATTTGTGTAGCGTGCGAAAAATAAATATTTAATAATATATTATTGTATAACATTTAAAAATAGCTCCAACCAAATACTACCGCTGCTAGCTTATATTAAAATATTACCACACTATACGAATCACTACAGTAATTTTTCATTCGGGCTAAATTAAAACAGAATGAATAAAATTACACTACTGAATATTTACACACTCTACTTATTGTAAAAGTAATCTGATGCCTACTCAAAAAATGAGGAGTATAATAATTAAATGCAGCTGTTGCTAGAGAAGCTAATAGGCAAGGAAAACTCCAGTTCGTGAACCACGGGAATTTCCCTAAAATCGTGTGGAGGAAATCCCTGGCTAGAAAAGGGCGATAACCTGTAGTTAAGTTTTTCTGACTTTAATTAATAAATGAATTTATTTTGTGGTGAATTTCAACCAAATTAATGACATCTTCTAATGGTTCAATAATTAAGAGAATGAGAATTAAGTGATTTAAAAATAATTCTGTCTAGACATATAAATATATCCCAAAACATTAGTGAAATGGTCTATTTATATATTAATTGAGTATTAAATGGCCATAGGATGTTCACTGTCTAGAGTCTTAGTTTCGGTTAATTCCCAAATTTAATGAATGAGCAATGCTCATTCCTGAATTATAAATCATTATTTGAATATAATTCATTCATGGTGATATGTAAGAAATTAAGTGTAATTCGACTTTTACTATCAAGGAATATCAAACAAAACTGAGGGGGAAAAAATGTCTTTTCTTTTCAGATACTGAAGCACGTGACATACTTTGACACAAAGAGAAGGAAACCTAAAATTCGTTGGCTATCGAGAACTTCACGCGTGTGTCGATGGCGATTGGGGCGACTCCTATTGCTGCCAGAAAAACCTTTCTCCGTACACGTACTGCACTTTTGACGGTTTCCTTTGATGTTCCCCGTTCGAGAAGAAAGCCTTCAAATAAAAAGCAGCGCCCATGGTTGTGACAGTAAAACTGGGCCCCGAAATGTACGTTTGACCCATTAAAAAATACCAGCTTCAGTTACTGATGGTTGTTCGTTCAGGTCAAAAAAATAGCCCGTAGTCAATAAAAATATGTCAGTACACAAGATATGAAAAATGTCAACTATGCTTGGTGTATGTATACCTTCTAACAACAACAGGTTGTTATTATTGTAGAATCATATGTTCGGTATAAATAATACTTAATTGCAATTTTTTATTGGGAGAGAAATATATTTCTAATGGATAAGAAATGTAAGTAAAAGTAAATCCACTATTTATCAATAACCTTATACGCATTATATTTGGAATTCTAGACAAGACATTGGCAGTAGTATCTGTGATTAAAGTTGAATATATGTCACCTTTGCCACAAAAATATTTCAGTTTGGGTTTTTTTCTTCACTTCTTTATTCGACACGATCCTGCTTGGGGATAGGTTTTTCCTTCTGATTCACGGATATTTCAATAAATATGGTTCCAGATTTATCCGATAATGGCCTGAAGACCTGCATACTGGATTCTCCAATAAATATCCAATATTACAGTAGAATGAATAAATTATATGTTATATAAGAAATTTTTCAAGCTGAACTTTCATAGGCTCAAGATTTGCTGATTCAGGTAAATTAATTTTTTAAATTTAAAGTGAAGTCAATATTGAGTTGGATTTTCATATACAGGCTCTGCCTATATTTGCCCTTTGAAAATCAATTAAGGCAGCTTTAAGGTAAAATACAATTTTCTTATTACCAACACATTTTTTCGTTGTGTAGGACTATTTTAACACAGTACGGGGCTACTATTTAAAATATTCTAACTATTATACAAAACGAATAAATGTGCTTGTATTAATGAACATTGAAATTAGTAACAAAACAAATTTTCTAAACAGTCAGTTATTAAATGAACTACAAACAGAATTAAAAGACCTTATGGTTTTTAAAATTTTTTTTTAATAAATGATATCTACTCACATAGACTTTTGGATCAGGTCTTGCGCCAGCGGTCCATGTAAATGCAGTCTGAAATCGAAGAACTATTTCATGAAATTGTCATTTTAAACAAATAAATTGACCATTTGGGCCAGAAATAAAATGCATGAAGAATTATTTATGTTATCACTGAAAAGGAAAACAACAAACAAAACAAATAGCAATATGAAACTCAATAAAATCACAATGTTTGCAAAAACTTTGTCAACTTTCAAATTTAGTCCAGGTATAAAATAGAGGAAAACGGATTTTCGCAAAACAATTTCCAACTCCACTCACCGTTTTTTAATATGAAATTTAATATTCCTTTTGGGAGACCATTACTCAAAGCCTGTGTATTAATTGGTAAATCCGAACACAGTTAGGTCCATTACATAAATATATAAGATACAACAGACTGGCTGAATTGTTAACTCACTCTATCATGAAGTCTCTGAGTAATAAAGAAAACATTTTAACTATGGTAGGTCAACAATATCAAAGCTCTCAATGCCACACTCGAAAGATGGAAATTTGAAACTAAGCAGGTCTCAAAGTTCAAACAATTTTAGTATTTTCTTTTTTTGAGGCTTAACTGCCTCAAGAACTAATATTTTCGTAAATTATGACTACCTACTGTATTTTTTGTATTGTATTTGGCCTTTTATACTTGTAAAAATGTGAGTCATGAACATAATGCTTGAATAAATTATATGAAATTCTTTAACACTATGAAATCCAATTAAAAAAAAAAAAAAAAAAATCTGCGTCTGAACTTCTCGAAACTAAGAATTTTATTGCATTATTGACTATTTTAACCCACTTTTTTAAACTTTAGGGTTCCTTGTTGAGTACGCATTTTAAGGTATATCTTTTGTTGTGATTGGTTGTTATTTCTCCACTGTTGGGGTAAATTAGATTTTAGAAAATAAATTTAATTTCTACAATATCGGAAAAATAAATAGTTACCTATCAATTTCCATTGCTATTTCCAATATTCAACTGACACTTATCACATAGAAACACATAAAAAACACATAGCAAGACACAGAGCGAGCCACTGCACATTCGGAGTCCAGTACTGAAATGAAACCATCCCTGAAGTGTTGAGACGGTTTCCTTTGTTCCAATATGTCTTCAGTCCCAACATTTTTATTGCTCTAATGGTTTCCCTTCACTTAGCGCACAGCCATCTTGGGGCACAGTTCCCTTGTTCAGAAAGAGCCTATGACCCCATGTTCCTGGAACTAGCAATGAGAGCCAGGTAAGAGTATTACTGTCCCTCACCATACCTGCTTAGACCCATTTGGTCAACCTGTGCATAGCTTTCTACATCTCGGCCTGCCACTTCTCCACTCTTAAACTGGCTACATCTCAGTCAGCGCTTTTGGATATTCCTACCCAGCATGGGAACAATTTCACAGTGATAAGACTGTTAACATTGATTGATAATATGATAACGTAATTTGGGGCCGTTTCCCAGAAACCTTTACTTGGGAAATTATTTGACGGAACATACTGCTAATATGGATCAGCTCAGCTGGTAACGTATTAAATTTTGACGAGATTTCCTTATACTTCTATTGAATTATTTGCTTTGGTTCAAAATACGTCACAGCCCATAGCTTGTAAATCATTACATGTACCTAACCTATTCAAATCTTTTGTATATCTAACGGTTGCACAAAAACATATTTTTTTAATTTTTGTTTTCGCTATCTGTAATTCTTCCTCTGAGTCCATTTCGAACAAAAGGAAAGGTAAAGAACTAGACTTAACAGTCCTAAATATGAAATTTCAACATTCTAAAGCTAATGGGTTGTAAGTTGTACTAGTCAAATGGGTTTAGGGAGAGTAAAAACGGGTAACTCTGTAAAAAATTAAAAATCGAAATTTTTCGTGGATGTAAAACTCCCGTAACTTCGTACAAGAAAGTAAAAAAATATATATATATAAAGTAAATATATAATTTCGTTTATACTGAGGGAAATTTATGTAGATTGAACTCAACCAAAAAAGTATCTACATATCATAATTATGGTGTTTCAAGGATTCTCTTCTATCGAAGCGTTCTCATTAAACTTGAACAAATGAGATATTAACAGAGTTCCAGAATTTGTTTAGGTGCATAAGACTACCAATGCTGGTAGTATTTTCAGATGCTCCCATTTCATAATATAATTCCTGAAATTTCAATACTTTCTTCACAGTTCAACTTTTGTTGTTTTACCATTGTGGTCAAGGATATAGTTTACAACTAATTTTACAAACAAACAACAGCTGCAAGCATTAAGACAACAAAAGTATATCTGCTAGCGAAAGTGCAGAAATGTATTCTGTACTTTAAAAAAAAAATAACTGAATCTGTCTCTAAATAGATCATTATATTGTTTATTTATTAACGTCCACTTTATGCTACTATGGCTAATTTGGATGGGTTATCTACTGGTTACCACCCTTTCTAGCCAGGGTTGGACCAAGGATTTAATTTAATAAATTCTTCACTAAATAAATTCCTCTTTGCCCAGACGAGAATCGAACTCACCACTCTAGGTTATATTATTACTCGCCACTTAGCAGCCTTATATTATATATTATGGCTAACCTTTGCAGCCCCGACAGATCATTAGGGATGGTCCGAAACTGTGACAACAGTTACAAACTGGTATCACAGTTTTGGTAACTGTCTTTCATTAATTGATTACTGGACTGTACAATCCCTGACACAAAACGGAGTGAAGCCTAGCTGCCTGTACATGTTCCCCCTGAACCCGACCTCTGTACATCTCAGTTCCCCCGTCGGCTATTTTCAGACGTTCCTAGCTAATGGTACAGAACGTTAACGATCTGATCAACCTTAAAGAGGAATCCAACCAATGCCTTGGAACTATTCCAGCGATCCGATCCGGTGTTTAATCTCTGTATATTTCTCAGAGAAGATAATTCAGAGGGGAATTTTATTATAAAATCATCTCGTAATTAATATCCACTGTCTAGCCTATCTTGTAGGCCATTCGTTATATGAAGGAAGAGGAATATATTATTAGGCTGTTTTCAACTAATATTTTCTAGTATTTTTGTCCATTCCCTAATTTTATATATAAAAAGAAATTTTAAATCGGACAATTTTTATTATAATTTCAATAGAGATGAAAAAATCATACTCCGTACACAGCAACTACATTATACACATTCTAGGATCATATCATATGCCCGTTTAACAGAAAAGGTCTGGTTCCTAATTGTTCTTATATTAGTTTTTAAACTTAGATGTACCATTGCATAAACAAATCTTTTTCATTTCGAAAATTAATTTCGTTATTAGTTAATGAAATATCAAAAATTGACGACTTTATGTGAAATGAAAGAGATATTCAATGATTCTATAGTCCTCCTACAATAATGTGCATGACATTTCCCGTTACATATCGAATTAAATAAAAATCATTTTTTGTTCGATAAATGATGAGAATTATGTCTGGGTATAAATGATTTAGTTTATTACATTTGCCCACTTTATCAGCAAGGGGTATGTAATTTCAGACAAATGGTCTGAGATGCATTCTCATTGTCGATTTCGAGCCCTCTAGAAATTTAAAACTGCATTAAAGGTGACACAATTCTTTTCGAAGTTAGTTGCACAGGTAAAAACAGTTTTGGGGCTTGGTTTATTTATTTACAATAGCTTTTTATTTTTGAATTTTGTGTTGAAATTCTATTTGTCGTCACCAATTTTGTGCTAATTCGTTATGGATAATTTTATTTTTTTTGAATACAGTATTGATAACCTTAAAATAGAGAATTCGACTTTATTGGTGCACTCCTGAAGCAATAATGCACTCTAAGATGGCTTGCGACATTCCTGTGTGTATATACCTTCACCTCGGAGGCCAATGCACAAACATAACGGATGAATGGAAACTACTAAAGAGTATTTCCATGTCAGGATTTGTATGGCTAAATGTGTTTGAAGCAACTCAATTACGCCTTGGGCCTAAAGGGAACTTTCACCAGGGCTGAGGCAACTGCCAGCCTTATTAATAGTCCCGAATAAAACGCCGTCCCGGTGTCGGTTTTTGTGTCCGGTCGGGAATAAGATAAAATTCTTGTGAGAGAGCTCACAGTTGGGACTAATGCCTCGGGATGAAGGAGATAAGGGACATTCCCAGTGAGGCGGAGAGGAAAGCTACCTATAATTCATCCCTTGCTGCCTGGCTCGGCGACGACTGCCTTGCTCGGCCAGTCTAGTTGGGGAACCTAAGCGCCTGGAAATCTTCCAGTGCAACAAGTGGTTCCTTACTGGATAACAAGCATCCCGAGGTCTCTGGATATATTTGCTTATAAACATACTCGAAGAACGAGTAAAGCCCGTTTTCATGGCATCATTGTTTGTCAATGTCTATGTAATGGAAATATTGTTTCTAATTGTGCCAATTCACAATTCTCAGCTTTTTATATCGCATCACTTATTTAAGAGTCATTCATTTAATTTATTAACTTATTTCTTATTGAATTTTAGTGTAAGGCATATGTATCCACAAGTGTAATATGCTGATTTCAGAGTTGGTATTCTGGCAGCTGGAAGTGACTTCTAATGTAGGTAGGATGAAATAATTGGTTACGCTTACTGTAACAATTTATTAAAACGGCAGAGGGCTTTCGATCCAGTGCCCTGTTGACACACAAAAACAATAGTTACTATCTCTTTATCGAAAGCGCTCTACCGTTTTAATAAATTCTTATAGTGGAAGCCAATGTTTTCATTCTACCTACATGCTGATTTCACTTCTACGAGTGATTCTTCACCCAACAAGTTGATGTTTGAACGTTATATGTAAACAGGTACATGCACATAATATTGATTATGAAATAAATAAGTAAGTAGTATAAATAATTTCCAGAAAGAAAACAAAATACCTTATTACTTATATTTAGCATGTTGGTTTATATTTTTGGATGAATAGAATGCCTTTAATGTAATTGCAGTTCTTTGACGAAATCATGGGTTTTCGATGAAAATCGTAAAATTATTATTTTCAGGATGTATTAAATTTATTTTCTATACTTTTATCAAATATTTAATCTCATAATCAGGTGGGTGGCATGGCCACGAAACATGTAGGGCAATGTACAATAAAGAGTTTCTAAGTCGAAGAAGAATTGTATTTACTGAACATCTCAACAAATAAATAAGATGCTAATTATATATTAGCTAATAAGACATTGCTTGTTGCAAATTGAGTCCGATGAATGAAGAGCACAGGCAAAAGATTAGAGGTAGGAAAGGACAAATTGACTTAAAAGGTGTATTCGATACTTGTTTTCCTATTAGGAATGAATGATAATATTAGTTAGGGTTCGTAGGAATTATCCAACGAAAGAGACATCCTAAAACAAACGTTGGACGAGAAAAGAGCTGGATATTCAAAGGAAACGCAGCAGAGTTGTCTGGGTCTCATAAAAAATGTCAGGAGTATAATTATAAGCCGAAAAAAAGATAAATAATGTGTAGAGAAGAGCACGTTCTTTTGTGTTATGTAGCAACGATAAAACCCCCTGACTCAATTTTTACAAATATCTGTCCGTTTTACATTTTATATCTAATCTTCTTTTATGTATCCATTTTGTTGTTAGCATAATTATCGATTTAAAAAATAACTTAAAAGATGCGATAAAATCTGCCATTAAGACTGGTCTCACCCAGGAAAATTCTCCGAATGCCGTCAGCTCTGCCATCCATTCCTAATATCATAATATTTGGTTAAAGGTGAAAGAATGGTCATTAAATGTCAAAAGAAATACCAAACCATTCCAAAAGGGGTTTTGGAAGAAAGAAAAATATGTATGTTTTTCTTTTTGCTCACCATGAATCCGGAAGGAATTTATTTCCCAGGCAGATATCTGCCGCAAAGCATCAAAGAATTATGGCGATGTAGGAAAAGCATGGCATTCCACATAGGCCGATTAATGTTTCATCAAAGGACACCGACTGCTTTTATCTATGTTTTACATCCGCCCAAAAAAAAAAATTATATGTTCAAAGCGTCAGAAGGTTGCATTTCACGATTGCTATAAAGTAGTTGTTATTTATTTGATGTGCTATAAAGTAAGTGAAGAATTTACTTTCTTCATAGCACTTAACTTCTTCACTCGCGCAATGGAGATTAATTCCAGACAACTTAGATTAGTTCTAACATTGTATTTACCAATGTTTTACGTTTTAAGAATTTTCCAACAACTTTAATATCAACAGGTGATGATAATGATTTTGAGAAATTATAACTTTTTTTATACTCAAGTGGTCCGGTTAATTGCAAATACTAGATATTTTGCTTTAAATATGAATATATGATTTCAAAATAAGAATTAAGGTCACCAATCAACATTATGGCTAGAAGAAAAACAGGACAGTCTTGTTTTGTCCCTGTCTCTGTCTGGGAGAGAAAGATATTCAGAGGAGGGTTGATGGAAGATCAGATGCAATGCTGAACTGATGAATTTGTATGGCGGGTCAGGTATCATCTGTGTGCTCTGAAGAAACACAGATTGTTGGTATGAGCAATTTGGATGAGCGAAACTTACATATTCTTAGGAATAAATATCTAGAAAATGTTATGGTACGGGTTGTTGAGGTACATCGGGTACAGAAAATAAAGAGTGAGTCCTTATGGAGGACTTGTCAAAATTGTACGAAATTAGAACATCCAATCAGCTGACCGCACTGAATGGCATAATATAATAATGAAATAATGCTTACTATAAATAATGATAGTTATAAACTGGTAGAAAGAAAAATTATTGTTTACTTGATCCAATATGTTTATACAGAACATAAGTTGTTCGTTCTTCCGTCGATCTTTTCTGGAGAAATCTGGTCTTGAGAGATGGAGTCATTCACCTCACCTAGACTGAACACATATGAATAGAATTTATAGTTGTCATATTGGGCGTACCTCCAGCAGAATCGTTATTATGGTATTCCACGATATTTAGCCGATTTTCCAAACGGCTTCTTCTGGTGGCCATTTTAACACGTGGTTCGTGGCATCTCCTGATGAGCCATTAATAATAATTAATAACACAACAAGCTGCTATGAAGTAACATGTCCACCAGAAGAAACCAATTGGAAAATGGGCAAAGTATCTTGGAAAAGCAAGCAAATGACACCACTGGAAATACTCCACAATTGACAACTATAATGAGTTCCCAGCGACGAAGTTCAAAACGAAGTATAAACGTCCTACAGTGGCTGAACAATTGTCTGTCTCTAGGTTTCACGGATTTTCCAGAAACACGGACGATCACATAACTCTGTCTTAATACAATAACTAATGAACCATTTGGTGTAATGATAAGTGGGTTGCCTTATTATTTTGTATTTCATAAATTAATGACAACCATTAAAAAAGGTCCTCCTGAATTGTTGTTGTTTGAACAACGGCAGCGAAAGTTCTCTCACGGAAACGAAAGGATTCTGGCTGGGATCATTGATCGTAGATGCAGACGTTGGAACACAAGCTGTGGATGTAAGGAGATAAATATCGAGTGTATAATTATTGCGATTTCGATATGTTTAAATCGACATTAAATCAAGGTACCGAACAGTTCCCAATGTGATTTGTAATCCATAGACCAACGAGATCTATTCTGGATCATTGTATTGGGAGCGGATTATATAACAAAGCTACAAAAGGGTGAATAATAGGCTGCTGACCGATTGGATTCAGAGTTTATCAACAGTTGTCAAATAGTGTGGCTGGGAGGAGCTGGTCCACCGTTGGAGAGACAGATGGTCCCGTTGGAGGTGGTGGTACACAAATACCTCGGGGAAGGAGGTTTGGAGGCGAGCCAGCGAATCTCCTCTTGTTAGTCCTCTAGCTCCACGGCTTTTTGGAATGGGATTCCGCCGCTGACAGCGCCCCCCCCCCTCCCCCCAACACCACGCATTTAGAAACAAAAATTAATGGAGCCCCTTGTCAGCCTTCCCTCTTTCACGAGTATAATTAGGAACAGGTACTTGTGAGGAAACTCTAAATAAAGACTATTTGACGTCCATTGATGTCGGGCGATTTATGTTGCGCCTTCCCTTTTCGCTCGCTCTTTATAATTGCGGGCAACTTCAAACACACTAAGGGCCTTCAAACGGAAATATTTATGGAAATTGGAAGAGGTCCTCGACATACGGCCAAGCCCAAGAGTGCCCAAGGAATTGGCTGGCATGCCACAAAAATCCATGGCATCGCAGACTCCAGTATTAATTCTTTACTAGCTGTGGTTAAACATTCAGACAGCGGAAAAATCATTGAGAAACAGATTTCGAGGAAAAGGACAAAACCTATACATAACATAACAAACACAATGTTCGCTCAATGTCCCAGAACCATGTAACTGCTTCTCTACTATATTCCACAGAGACAACTTGCACAAAAAAAAGACTCAAGTCCACAATAAGCATCTCAAGTTGGATTAAGTTTCTAAAAACATTTAATATGATAAGTAGAAAATTCTCAGCATCAGGATATCTCTGCTATTATCAATACTGACGTCGTTTTGATTCTTTTAGACATTTTTTTATTGAAAGATTAGATTTTTACTTTCCTTTGAAAGTTTGTAATAGCAATAACATGATTCAAACGTTACACTAATCTTTTATATTTTCCAGACCTTTGGACTATTTATTCCTTTTGGTGTAGGAAATCCCCCAATAAGCTCAGTATTCATTTTTTTTACAAACTTTACCTGGCCCAAATATATTTGTAGATTTCTTTTTTACAAGTACCCTTAATTTTTAATAGTTAATCAGTAATCTTCTTTCTTGGATCTGTGGAGTCCATATCAATTTGTTTGAATTTTTATCGATCGAAATCAAACAATATTGAAAATGATTTCTGATGTTTTTTACACTTTCAAATCGCCACGATCGTTAATCGAATTAATTTTGAACAAATATTAGAGCATTCACAATGAGATAATACAATATCAGTTTTTGAAATTGTGAACTCATAAATCTGTCGTAGACGGCTTATGAAATTTCAAGTACCCCGGTAACTGGGAATACCAAAGCTTCTTATGATAAAGGAAATCTTTATTCTGAGGAGAGGCTATGAAGGTGTTAAGTGTTTGGAGAAGATCCAAGTGTGAATCGGCATTGTGATCTGTCAACTTGTTCACTGTCCCTGATTGTCAAGTAAGTCTGTTCAGGGTCAGAGTATGCAGTTCTGGAGTAAAATTTTTCTGTGAAGCATGGTTAGCTGTAATTACTTCTGTCCGAAGTGTTTGTTTTTGTCCTCTGGCATTCCCCGTAAGCCATAAAAGTCGTTCAGTTTCCTTGTGTCCGTAAATATGAGAGACTTTCGAGGTTAAGGTGACATGGACATCATAGAATGGGGTAGAGTAGGCGATACGAAGGTTCAAAATCCTGATACAGAGATCATACAAAAATAAATGGAACAGCCTATGGATTGGCTGATGATGTTCACTATTTAAAATCCGTTTTCGCACGTTTGCTGCACAGTTAAAAAATAACGCCAGAGGCTACTATTTATCCTAAAATGAATTAGGATTGTTGGCGGATAACTAAAGACCGACAATATGAAACCAAGTTTTCCAGAATACCCTTTCTAAACGGTCCCTTGTAAATACTTGCCGCCTCCATATTAATACAAAGTTTTGATATACAATCGTGATGAATTGTACAAGTTAGAGGTAGCTGCTTGAGCAATGGGAAGTATAAATCTTCATTAAAGCGTCATTTATTAAATAGATAGAACTGGCTAGCGGAGGCTGGATCACTGACGGCTGGAAAAAAAAGACTCCGAAACCATACACGAACGAAATCTGTATTCCTCAGCGCCGTTGCTTCATCATCGCTGATGAGACGAAAAATAAAACACCGAACCGTAAATCATCTACACTCATATTCTGATTTAGATGATATACTATTGTCGTTAAATTAACCCACAAGGAATGATGATGAGGGCAATAAATTAAAAGCGCTAGCTTATATATTTATATATCTGTAGAAGAGTCTATACTGAATCAATAGTAGGATTACTACTTTTTTAAATAAAATTACTTAGCTTATGTTAGTGGAAAGTAGTTGGAACAACCAATGAAATATCTGTTGCTGCTTGGGTTGGATTGAGATGAAATGATTATGATTTAGGAATATGAGCTATAAAATATTATAAATGATTGCAATCCTTTACAGCATTCGTTACAAACCAGGATGACTTTCTGTCAGGTTATTCAATGCTGAAACTAAGCCGTAAAGTACCATGCTAAAGTTACTATTGTCACGAAATGAAGCAATGAGCAACAATTCGATATACTTCGGTTTTATTCGTTTTCAATTCTAAACTAGAATCAATCAATTTGATTTGTTTCATCGAAATTAAATGGAGAAATTATTTATGGTATTAAAAAGGCGCAAGAAATATCACAATCATGAATCAAAAAGTAAAATTATATATATTTATAAAAGCTCCTTTTGAACGCAGCCTTTACACCTTTGAGTCAACTCATATGGATTTTAAAATTCATCCAAAGTTAATATGTGACCATTAATATGAAGTTTAAAAAGTCAAATATTAAAAATGAATGAACTTTTGTGGACTAGGGAAACATAAATATCACAATTATTAAATCAATATGAATAAAGTACCATCAATTTGTCGAACTCTCATACCCAATACAATATCTACAGTCAAACTTTCAATCTTAATACAAATGTTAAAATAACGTATTTTTAGGTCAACAATCAGGAAAATTAATAAGCATACATTTTTAGTAACTTGGATGGATTGGATTTTCATATTACTGACAATAGTGGAATTCATAGAAGTACTTAAATATACTGCACTAAACAAATTACATTCAAATAGTTTCATGAATATACAATTATAATGAACTTATTTCATTAACAGATGATTTCTATTTTGCAAAATTAATTTCTTTACTTATGTATTCGTGGTCTCACCCTGGCTAGTTATTAGTCTTAGTTACAAAAAGTGGACGTTAATAAATAATTAATTTTTTTCTGTATACTTGTATGACATCATATTTCCACTATTTTCGTTGTCTATTTGCTCACTCAGGGATGATAAGATCAAGAAAGTTAACTTTCAAAATGAAGGAATATAGTGGAATTGTTGAGGATTACTAAACCCTATTTATTTTAAATTTTAACGTATATTTTGATTTAGAATTGCTCATAATAAACTATTACATTCAAGAATATATATCCCATATTCATATTTGTATGGAGTCCATTTTTAACATTTTCAAATATACGATACAATAATTCATTCCAAGCAGGTTTTGTGTCACATTTTTCGTCAGATATCTCATTATTATGAAATAATGTCTTGTAATTTCAAATGTGATAATTCAGTCTGGACGACATAAATATGCAGTATTAAGATCTGAAATGTTTTCATCCAGAGGTAGGCTGAAGGGTGTTTGGAAATTCGCCAAAACGTGTCAGCCCCAAAAGAAATGGTGTTAGATAAAGGCGACCGATCTATCAAGGTTGGTCATCTAAGCTCTAAATAAAATTATAATAAAGGCAGGTTACAATAAAATATCTTTCTTCTCATGACAATTCGATTCTAAATAACCATTTATTATTTTTTCGCTATTATTTATTCTTCGAATACTTATTATATATCCACTGTTCTATTTGTCCATATGTAGTCTGTAAAATTTAACAGGTGAGGAATTGCAAGGCATAAACATATTAACTTTTAATTCATTGTGGATGGTCTTCATTCAGCACATTATTCTCAGCTAGCCCTAAAAAGTCTACACGAATAGTCCGTAGCTCTTTAAATTAAATAGTTGCTTTGGTTTAAATGTTTCTGCAAAACATACGAGAGCAAGAATTAAAAAAGAATGGATGTTTTTCAAGAAGATCAAAAGAACATCAGGGATTTTCATTAGCAAAGAAAACATTAGCTCTTAAATAAACATGTTGAATTCCAGTCATAAATAAACATTCTTGTATGGTGGATTCTTAATCGACAATGCGATTCTAAATAACGATTTATGATTTTTTCTCTATTATTTATTCATTCGATATACATTATTTCTACTGTTCTACTTGTTCATATGTACTCTGTAAAATTTAACAGGTGAGGAATTGCAATACCTAAACATATTAACTTTTAATTCATTTTGGATGGTCTTCATTAGAATAAAATGAGATATGAATATTTTTTGTACCAAATAAATCAATCCTTAAAAGCATAAATGAAAATATATTTAAATGCAATCAAAACTGCAAAATTGAGTTATGGATGGCATATTAGAAAATATACTATTAAATAAAATGAGTGATGTGTGTATCTGTTTTCCGTATTTGCTTCCATTTGAAATCACAATTGACTTTTGGACTTATTTCAATTGATTGATTCATAGCCCTTTCTTACGAGTTATCAATACACACACACACACACACACACATATATATATATATATATATATATATATATATATATATACTTATACTAATAAAAATTATACTTGTGATTGTATTGACATGAACACCATGATTCTACATAGGTGTCTGAGCTAATTTCTATTTATATTATTCGCCATGTTGAGTACTTCATTTCCCCATTCAAATTTGCTAAACAGGAATATTCACTATTTTATTTGCATTTTTTATTTCCATTTATCAGTAATGCCCCCCACTCCTTCTCAAGTGATTTTCACGAAACTATTATGTCACTAAATATCTCACGGGGAGCTTTAAATAGGAGTAGTGTTTTCATATGGAACTTACCAAGGATGAAACCGAAAACAGAATGTTTCATAAGAGTGATTTAAGCACAGGAAAAATCTGATGACAGTACACGCCCTTTGCGTGACATTGTTGTTTTTTTTTATACATGACAGATATGTTTTATAAGTATTGTTATTATATACTAAGTTACAGTTAAATTTAACTGATCTTTAAGAAGGATAACCTTGAGCTTAACTGTACTTGAAGGGAACGATATACTGCCTAGCCCAAGTTGAAAGGACGTCACGAAGTAAAAGTCGTTTTGGAATAGCATACTAAGTGGCGTATTGGTTTTTTATTATCTCAGGAAGTCTGCCTCTCTCATATTTAAAAGAGCACACAATAGTGTCTTCCATTCTACCTTTAATATTATTTATTTTTTATAAAAGTTCATGAAAATTTGGCATCTGAGACTTTATAAAATTAATTAATTAAGTAATTTCATAAATGGATTAAAAAATAATCAATTTCATAATTGTTTTTGTTATTTTTAAAATAGCAAGAAGGATGTTTGTTACCTGAAACAATCAAAATTATACTTATCAACCACTTAATATTTTTATTTGTCTCCATGAAGCTATCTCTAATGGACGAAATATGTAAAATTTAACCTTACCGAAACAATATTATTGTCAAAATATTAAACAAAGCTCCAACTATAATGTCAGTGTCAACATTAAACCAACTGTGCCACTTCATTGCTAATGTGTTTTCATTTCATAAGCTGAAAAATTAAAACTTAAGCTGTTAAAATCTAGAAATGCGGTACTATTAAATTGCATTTTACTTTTCAATATTATTGCTATTAATATTATTCTTTTTTTTCAAAATCTACTTGTGATGAACACCATGACTCTTTCGTTTATAGTGTTTCTACATTATTCTTGAAGTGTCGATTAAGAACTCTCCTCTCAATTAAATCAGAGTAATAATTAATTATTAAGAAAAATAGTAAACAACGATCATATTAAATGTTTTGTCATATTCAAATTTTATTAAAATATTAAAGATATGTACTCCCAGAACCTAACATGTAGAAGGTAATTTAAAGAAACTAAATAACTTGTACACTTTGTCTCGTTAAAAATTTCATTAATGGGATAAATGTTTTATTCTATTTTTTTTTATTTCTTCAGAATTCCTTTTTTGACTACATAACAATTGTATAACATTATATTATTGTAAAAATACGTTAGAAAGTTTATTGTAGATATGTATTTAAAATTCCCTTACACATTAATTTTTTTTATTTAATATTTCCAGATCTTCGTAAATAAATATATAACGAAAATAAGACAAAGGAGTATTTAAATACATGAAAATAAAATATCAGGCTAGGAGGCAGTTGTGCAGGATACAAGGCGCATAAAACCCGTCTAACCTCTTTTTTAAGCTATCTATAAAGTGAGTTTGTAGTCATAAAATGCTCCCTTTCCTTGGGAAACATTTAATGGCTGATCTGTTTTATATCTTCTTTCATTTTTATTAATCTTTTAGAATTTGGTCTTATATATATATATCACTCAATACCCTAATGCTCATCATTTTGCTGAGAAGAAGGATATTTCATGTTTTTTTGTTGCTGTTTTTCTTCAGATTACCTTGAGGTTATCGCCATTTTCAAGCCTAATGATTTTATGTGGTGAGCCTGCTGACAAAAACAAAGTCTTATGTTCAGTTTGTAATCCAATCCAGGACTCGAAGTAATCCAAGAGCATACTGAACGCCTATACACGTAACATCTATTTTTCATGACAATATAAAAATTATATTATTATTATTATTATAGTTATTTACTCATGACAGTGCAATGAGTAAATAACTATAATAAGATAAATGCAAGAAAAAGAAGAACCTAAAAATATGAAAAGAATTAGACAAGGAAAATCAACTCACAATGTTTGCCAAAATAATTTTGCTACTTTATTTATTTGGGTATTTCAGAATCAATTATGAATCCATACGTTTTAGCATAGTAAAAATAGAATGAACGAATATTGCCCAAAAAATCATACTGTCATTGTTGCGTGGAATAAAAAAGTGAAACGCCAACGTCTGGGACGAAAAATATCAAAATGGCATTCACTTAAAGATAATTACAACGTTCAATTAGAATCTGGCCGCATTGACATTATTGTAGGCAATTTTAAACCGCACATGCAATAAAACGAGATGACTGAAATATATTCAGCAATTTACTCTCAGCTATCCCTAAAAAGTCTACACGAATAGTCCATAGCTCTTTAAATAGTTGATTAGGTCTAGATGTTTCTGCAAAACATACGAGAGGAAGGAATAAAAAAGAATAGATGTTTTCCAAGAAGATCAAAAGAACATCAGGGATTTTCAAGAACATTAGCTCTTAAATAAACATGTTGAATTCCAGCCATAAATAAACATATTGAATTCCCGTGACAAATAAATATTCTTCTATGGTGGATTCTATATCGGAATTACCAAGTATTAAAAACATATAACAAGTATTAAAAAATAGGATAATGACTTTATTGATATATAAAACGAAAGTTCGTAAAATTATATGTAGACAAAATAGTGCAAAATGTATGTCCGATTAAAAGTTAAGTTCTATTCAATTTACAAAATTGATAGAATAAAGGTGAGAGGATTTTTATTTATTGAATATTACTTTGAAGTGCATTAAGCAAGAGGTGTTGAATATATTATTGCCAACGAGAGCAGAGATAAGAAAGGAAATTCCTATCTCAGTTATCTACATCAAGCATTTAAACATTAATCGAAGGATTGAATTTAAAGGACTTATGGCGCGATTGTCGAACAATTTCCATTTTCCCTCTCTAGGGGATGATGTGTCTGCAGGATGTTTCTCAGGTGACCCCCCCCCCCAAACTTTTGAGAATTTCGAAATGTGAATTAGTACGTCTTTAGTTATGGAGAATGAAGTTTCTTTTGGCGCTGAAGTTGAATTTCTAAGCGCTTCTTGTTCTTCTCCAGCGCATCCCACTCTGGAATTTCCAATGGGAAGGCATATTTTTTAATGACGGATTTTCGTACAAAATCAAATTTTTTGATCAAAATTTTAAATCGGTAAGTTTTTTTTACACTTTTAACTGGCAGAAAGGAAATCAATTATAAAAAAAAAACTGTGAGAATCCTTCATTAAAGGTGTGGCTTCCAATGAGAAACCATATTTTAAAGCGATTTAATTCGGTGATTTTTTTTCAGTTACTTAAATGCATTTTTCAAGGTGTGTTGACGAATATCTGATTGAAAAGTGTGATTTTTTATGGCTTTTCACGAAACGAATGTTTTTTTTGATAAACTGCCTCATTTTGAAAATAATTAAAAATTAGTGTGGTTTATTGCAGTTTTGTGGGATTTACGCCTTAAATCGCCTATATAAAATCTTTTTAAAATTTGATTTTCTGTCACAATTATACATTAAATGCTTGTCAGCCAAAAACCGGCAGAGGTTTGAAAGTCGACTTCAGCGTCAAAAGTAACTTTCATTTCCAAGTACTTAAAACTCTTGAAAAAAAGGGGTGAGCAGGGGTGAAACACCCTGGATGTGCGTATACTTATTTATTTAACTCAAACTTATTAGATCAAGTTCTTTATTCGGATCCGTGCTTGAATTCGGATCAGGAGGAGTAGGATTAGAGAGGAGCTGGGTACATAATTCGCAATATCTCAGGTATTAGGAGGAGGGCCGAAATGTTATATAACCAATTTTTTGAAAATGAAATATCATAAATTGTGTTTTTATACTGTCCATTTTCTTTCGATATCAAATTTAATTTAATGCTGTTTACATAGGTAATATATAATGGGAAGAATAGAGTATAGTGCGAGAGATGGCGAGGTGTTAGTTGGGTATCTGCCTAGTTAAAGCTGCACCTGCGTGACGGACGTTCAGTTGTGCAGAGGCGGCGCGTTTATTGAATATAAACCCCGAATGACGGGGGTTAACATTGTCCTTCGCGGCAGATGAACATTCAGACTAATCTGTGACATCGTTGGGGCAGATAGCCGTTCACGTTCTCAAGTCACGTCGTTCTTGTCGGCCCAGTGGGGGCTTTCAATAAGAATACGACTCTCCGACGAGCGGCGACTTTATGGATATTGCCGGTTCCCCGCCAAAAGCACCCCTCAGCTGATTGCTTCGTCCGCATATCGGGAAACTAATAGGACGGACGTTCGACGGGACGAGGCTGTTCACCTTAAACGTCATAAACGCAGTCTCACCTATCACGGCAATCCATCACGGTAGAGGCGGCACGATTGGACCGTGACAATGCCTCAAATGATTGCAATTGATTGGATAGGTCCGAGTGTAACCTTCCCCACCTCCCCCTCTTATCCCTTTAAGAGTTTTAACTAAATGCCACTTAAACATTTTCCATCGCCGAGTAAAAAAAAAAACCAAAAATAATAGACTGTTCATTTACTAAATTACAGTGGAGTGGGAAAATTAGCCGTTCGTTAAGTAAATGTTCTTCTTCGTTTCTCCTAAGAACACCGAATGCTATCCCATATGATTACCCTTTTCACTATTCTATTATTACGCTAGATTAATAAGTAAAAGCGTACTCTTCAATCCAATGTAAAATAAATTATAATTAAAATATTCAATAAACTAAGTAACACATTTAAAATATGCTTGTGCCAATCACAAAAAATAATTATTCTGTATTGGAAATGTATATAATATCAAGCCAGCATTAGTACTTACAAAAATTATGTTTGAAGACCTTTACATAAAAAAAAATGTAACATATATACATTTGTTTATTTATATATATATACTTTAATTTCTATTTTTATGTTAAGGCCATCAAATTTAGGTTAATTATTCTATGCACAAATGTTGGCTTAATATAATTTGCAGTTCCCACAACAGAATAATTTATATTTAAAATCAATATTTCATATAATAAAAAATTGAAATTTAATACATATAAATACATTTGGCATTATGCTTCCTATCATTTTTTAATTTACTTAAAAAAGATTGCCTAAAATACGATACAGAAAATGCCTTCTGCATACAATATAACAGATTCAGCTAAATTAGCTTAAAGTTGAAATATTCCATAAATTAAATATGCTAGATTAATAAAAAAAGGAATAGTAAATTACAGATAGTAAATTAATATGTGTCTAAAATAAATAATTAAAATGATTAAATGCAATCCGCAGGTGCTGCGTAAACTAAGCAGATTTCACTCCTGGGTGTTTATTTGATCTGACACCATCTGTACTCCATTGTCCCCTCATTATGAAGCCTACGTGCTATGGACTTGAAATTTAAGCTGGCCACATCATATTTATTGACATAACTCATTTAAACGAAAATCTCAAGATTAGTAGGAGTCGTTATTATTATTATTATTAACTAAAGAGTGAATACTAAAAAATGCATATAACTCGGTTAATATTCAAGAAAAAGATAACTATTTAGACCAACGATTGTTAAACATTACATTTTCATGGATTATATAACGTATTTGGATCCAAATAATTATTGTATTATTTGAACAACAGGGGCAATTATAATTTGATTATAGAGTTTTTCTACTGTACAATTAATTAAGAATATACAGAGGTATTCAGTACAAGCTATAAGAACATTAATGCTATAAATCCTTAAAATTTCAAGAAGTGAGTAAGATCTCCGCACATATGACAGGGAAGACCAGTGGCTTTAAAGTACATTATAATGGGCTTATGTACGTCCGTCAAGTAAAATGTTATGGTATGATAACAATGAATTTTAAATCACGTTCCTTCGTTTATGTCAGTTTTTTAACAGGCAAAGGGACGACAGTATGAACTTTCCACTGATTGATCGGTCAATAAAACAAAAATCCTAAGGGCCGAAAATTTCGTAATTATCGCGAAATGTCTTTACTAAAACTTCGAATTAAAATGATGACACTACAGAACGGCCGAATAATCATGAAAACCGGTTTTCGATGAGATAATACTCAAATTAGAAAATCAATCTTTGATTACTCTCATTATACCTGTCTGAAAACGATTTAAAATCCAAAATAAAATATCGAATGCAAATTTAATAGAGAAATAAATGCGAAGAAAATTGTCGGTATACTGCGATTTAAGGTTTTAATCACACACATGTATGCATAATTTTAGCAAGGGCCATAATTATTTACCTAACTTGTTTAAGTAGTGAATAACCTCTTCATTAGGTCTATATTGAAAAAAAAATATTATGTAATTTCTTAATCGATAGAAAGGGAAAATATTGCTAAACACCATAATTTAATAACGATTTCATTAATGAAATGGTATTTTCTTTAAAGCATGAATAATTTAAAGCCTTTTGGCTATTAAGAAGATGATAAGTGTGGCTTGATTGAGAAAGCAAACATATAAATAAATAAGTAGTAAAGAATGTCCACATTCTGTTACTGGTACTAATGTGAACGAGTTATCAATACAGGAGGTCCGTTCAAAGTGATTTATATATTTATGAATATAAATAAATATTAGTGACGAAATTCATTAAATAACATCCTAAAATCCCACCCTGGCTAGAAAAGGGTGGTAACCTGTAGATAACCTGTCCCAATTAGCCTAAGTTGCAAAAAGTGGACGTTAATAAATAATAATAATAATAATAATAATAATAATAATAATATATATATATATATATATATATATATATATATATATATATATGGTGTTGTTGTCTTTTTTTTTTGGTGTTTTGGTCAATGTTGGAGAAAAAAATCTTAGTTTAAGCCAATATTTCGAGAACATTTATTTTCTCTTCCTCAGGGCAATACTAAAGATACTTAAAAACTATTGCACATAACGTGCTGCACTTCTGGTTACATTAGGAGTACTGGTTATCCCATATTACCAGATAGATTAGATTGTTAGATAACCAGTAATCCTAATGTAAACAGAACTGCAAGACGTTATGTGCAAGAGTTTTTAAGTATCTTTGGTCTTCTCCTGAAGAAGAGAAAATAAACAACACCATATATAAATATAACCTGATCGAAAATAACAACAGAATTTTATTTACATATATATAAATATATATATATATATATATATATATATATATATATATATATATATATATATATATGTATGTATATAGGTCTATTAATGGACAACATGGGGGAATAGTGTAGACTATGTTTAAGAGCTGGGTTTTCCAGAAGAACAAGGTTGTAGGAGTGTCCCCCAGTCCGGTCACGAGGGGCCTTAAATCTAGACATTCCTTTGACCTGTGAGTCCCTTGTCTTTAGGTCTCCTACCTCTTAAATCCAGCCAAGCTACTCCTAATTATTTCGTATGGAAACACTAAACTACTACTAACACTAACTACCTCTTAGCAACGAATAATTACCAAATGAAAGAATAAGCAATAAAAAGTCCGTCACGCAGGGGCTGCGTAAACTAAGCAGATTTCCCACGTGAAGTTTTACAATAGAGAAATCTGCCTAATAACAACTGTAGTAGTAAGAAACCTCTAAACCTAAAAAACATTATTTAGGGCGTAATAACCCAGTAGTTTCTAGCCCAAAAAACAGTTAACCTAACCTCTAAACCTATTCACGAGGGACGATAGTTATGGAAACGGCCGCCAGAGCTCTCGTCGGAAACTCCGAACATAGCCTATTGGTGACCATACGCAGAATACAAATGCAAATATCTCGGTTAATATTCAAGATAGAGAATTAATGTATGGAACAATATTTATAGTACATTTAATTTGCAATGAGATTGATTCTATACCATTTTTCAATCGGACCTATACTAACGGAGATATTTGGATTTTTTTAATACATCCCCTCTAAACCCTCCCCCCCCCTCCCACTCGTCTAAATACCGAATATTGTTCTCATTGAACTTTTATCGTTTCGACATAAATGCAAATACGTGGAAAATCTGCTTAGTTAACGCAGTCCCTGGGTGACTGACTTTTTATATTTAATTTTACAAAAATTTGAGATTTGTTACCATAAAAATGCATGTGATATACTCCTTTGCATGGGACAAGCAGATTAAATAAACGTACTCCGTATAGGGGTATATATAAATATATATATATATATATATATATATATATATATATATATATCATAAGTAGTATCTGAAGAAATGTTTTGAATATCGTGTCGGGGCAGCAACTCTTTTCCCATAAGAGAAATATATTCTTATCTAACTCTTGCCATTAAAAAATTGTCCTTTCAATTTTTATAATAATCGTTCTGAACAGCTGGTAATCTACACGAGATAAACTACGCTATGTGTACTCTGCCTAAAAGTGTCCACATACCTCATATGTTCAATCAAATTGCAAATACAATCCCGATAAATATATGAAGTTGTGTTCTAATGAGAGAGAGAGAGAGAGTTGATTGATTAGCTGCCACCTCGATATCGCCATCTCTGCCAGCTGATTGGAATCTCTGTTTATCAGCTGTTCTCATCTATAACATACGTGAATAAACACCGCATCTAAACAGTCGCTGAAACATTATTTACATTTAACTCCTCATTTTGTTTTTCGCTTACTAAAGATTCATTCGATGGATATTTAGATGATGTTTATACATGTCATGAAATTTTATGTCTTTAAAGTTGCTGTTGAATAAGTTTTGTTATCTTCATCAGGTAATCTTGTAGTCATGTTAATTTTGAGGCACACTTATTTTGTTATCTTTTTTTTTTTTTTTTTTTTTTTTTTTTTTTTTTTTTTTTTTTGTAATCTAGCCTGAATAAAGACTTTTATTAAGGAAAATATACAAAAATACTAATATTTATTATGTAATAATAGGTTTTTATTCTCCGAAGTGCAATATATATTTTACTCCCGAGATATTTTCGGTATAAAATACGAGTAATCTTGTGTTATTTACCTAACGAGGAAATGATATTGAACAAAAAATAAGAATTTTGCTTATTAAGAATGGAAACAAAGTTTTAGGCCCTTTAAGTGCACATGACCATAGAACTGGTAGATATTCCTCCATCCTTAACTCCCATTGAAGTCTAATTGTTGACATTTTATGCTTTCTATGACATAATCACTGTATACATTCGGTTTTACGAGAGCCTTCAATGCTCCTAATAAAACGCTCACAATGAATCGAAATGACGATAAACGGTGAAATGACTGGAAACTTTTTACGGCTGTCATTATTTTTGTTTGCGCACGCAACTACTGTGCGGTGCGCACACAATGAGGGCTTCTTCAAACACTTGTTTTAAGGTTTAATCCTTTCTAAACCATAATAAATATATATTCCTTCCTGCGAGGAATACTCCAAGTCGTGGCTATAAAGAAGTTAATAACTATTTTCTTCAACATCTGGATAAAGATGCCCCTTGAAAATAGGATTTTTCTAATTCTTTATATTTAACTTGTATTCTCTTGGGTAAAATATAGGACGTTGTAATCAAATTTGGTTTTTACTCTATTTAAAACTTTATTTTTCTAAATATGTTTTGGGAATTAATAAACCAAAAAATAACCAAATTAATATATTAATAACAAAAGTAATGGAATTTGATTGATGTCTTGCAAACTGTTTGCAATTATACTATTGAATACTTTTTTAAGAAATATATTAATACCGGTTGATGATTGATACAAACAAATTAAATGTTTTTGTTCATAGCATACTTGTCAACTAAAATTATGAACTCTATAAAATCAGGACCAGAAAATAGTATTGTTCAAATAACATCAAAGTAATTTCTCCTGAAATGCTGGTCAGTTGAGGATAATTTACTCTAGATTGCATGACTAACTAGACACTGATGATGGAGTGTACTTTGGATAATAAATACTTGTAGAGGAAAGGTTCTTGGTAAAATAATTGGAGAAATATTATGAATAATGAAAACTAAATGGACTTAAAACCAGTAGTTTTGAAAAAAATAACACAATGGTCCAGTTTTAACTATAATTATAATAATGAATTTAAAATAGTATAGTTGTTAATAAAGGTCTATTACAAACCTGCCACTACTTTTTAATTGACAAGTAAGATTTATTGCGATTGAATAGTTTAGTGGGTTATTAATGTTTATTATTACTGTTACTATCAATAGGTATTATACAACAAAATAAGTAATTATTTCCTCTAACCAATGGTTGAGCAAAGTCATGGATGTCATTAATAAGATGTTTCGAAAAGAAAACTACCTTCTTCAAGGCTTACACAATAGTTAGTCAAGACACATCTATAATATAAATAAACATAAATTAACTTATTAATGGGACAATAAATACTGAATAATACAATCTTCGTCACGAAGGTGAACTAAGCTCATTAGCCATTTATGGTAGGTTCAAACGTCTTTTCCCTTGGTGTCTGGTAATAAAGAGGTACATACGAGCTTCCAGTCATCGGTCTTTGGCTGTTTTCAGACAGCTACTGAAGTTAATGAAAATAAAGTATAGTGTCTTTTTTTTTTTTTTTTTTTTTTTATATATTTCTATTTTCTAAGTTCTATGGTTCATTTGATAATAGTCTAAGGACTACGAACAAATTACAACAGAAGCTATAATGAGCTTGAAGAAGCCAGCCGGAGTGCTGCCGAAAAATAGCTATGTTATTGTCGAAGATAATACTTAAGCAGAATATAAGAAACCTTTGCCTTTAAAGGAGTCACACTCAATTATATAATAGTTTATTAATATTTAGTTTGGTGAGCCTTAAATTTAAACGAATATATTTATTTGTTTTTTAAGTTCCACTTTGTTAAGGCTTAGAGACCTGTTATCTACAGGTTATCAATCTTTTGGTCCCTCAATTAAATAAATTTCTATTGCCCAGGTGACAGTCGAACTCACAAGGTTTACCAAGTGAGATTAAGACCAACGCAATATATTAATAGATGCATGTGAAAAGCGGAAGAACATCAAGAAGGATAATTTGTACGTCTGACAATTGCTAAACACAGTATACAGTACATTCCTGATATATAATGTTTACAATGTATTTAATTTAGTGTTACATATGTATCAGCCATCATTCGTTTTGGGAGCCCAACTTACTACGATTCATTGTTTTTGTATCATGAACATGCCTGTTTTTGATACCATATTGACTATTGGTGATAATTTAAAGGGATTTTTTTGTGCTTCAGGGGAATTACTTTAATTCCCTAATTTCCAATAATAAGACATGATTGGCAAAATCTTGATTTAGCTTTTCGGACAGTACGTAAGTTCGTTACTATTTTTGCTTCAGAAAATCAAAAATTGCTTCCTTTCCATTTTAAAACCCATTTGTTCTGTCGAATCGCGTACATGTGTTGTTAATACTGCAAGCACCACATATACTAATATAATGTATTACGTGACAGGAAATTTGGATTAGTTTCAGAATATGTTAAGGATCAGTATTTATAATCTCCTTGTGGGACTTCCATAACATTGTGATATTTTCTTAGGCTCAATAAATGTCTAAATCGTATAGGTTTAAAATAATAAATCGTCATAGTTTGGAATTCCCTTATCTGTGTGTATGTTGAACCAACTGGGCACAAAAAAAAGGTACTATTTTGCGATTTCCACATTTGATGATGTACTATGAATCTTGTTTTCATTAAATGTTCAATTATAACATATTCTATTTACAACTAAACGCTAAGCCTAATATTTATTTGATATTTTCTCAGCTAAATCAGCAAATCTGATGAATCTCGCCATTTTTTAAATGAGGATGCTTTTATTAGCTTTATTAAAAATACAGTAATTAGTGTAATGCCACTTCTCAGGAGGGGGGGGGCAATCTTTAAGAGTTGAACTGATAAATATTGATTTCTTTATACTTTTTTTCTTAAAAATATTTTAAGTGGTTTCTCGTTTAATTGGATTTTAATTCATGTAAGAAATATAACTTCGGCGAAAGCGAGTCAAAAGGAAAGGAAAAACTCCACAATTATGGGTTAGAAATGTCAGGGTTTCCGTTTAATATCCAGACCATCCAATCCATATTATTATTACTATGCTTTTGAAAGAAATATAGAGGAAGAGTGTTACAGTTTGGAATGGAGACGTGTTTTAGTTTTATATTATTGGATGTGTTTAACATGATGTGCAATGGATGAGTTTTTACAAAATTACATTTCCTTTGAGGGCTGAGCTTAATTTCAGGCTTGCTATTGTAGAATAAATAGTGAAATTCATAAATGTAAAAGTGAGACATACCACTGCTATTACTAGGAGATGGCAGAAAAGAGTGCTGTGCGCAGAAAAAGCGATGATGAGCTGAGGTCTTTGCTTGTGGAGCGTCTCGCCGGCCACTCCATACTCACTGATCCGCACACTGTCATCTGCTTCCCGCGGCACACTCGACAACCCGCGCAAATGCAAACAGAAGCAACAACAACAACAACAGAAACAGAACCCTTTGTGTTGAGCCTGTGAGAGGAGACGCAAAGCAGCCCGTCCGACGGCTGGGAAGGGACTGGCCACCCATGTAGGTGGGGGAGGGGTGGGGGGAGAGGCCCAGATGGAATTATCAACTAAGACAACCCAATCACGACCTGAGTCGGCCATCACCTCTAAAGCCCCTCCACCATCAAACAGCCGGAGAACATCATCAACATATCCCCCGGCTACTCGTCTCATTAAGTTATTATATCGTGCGAGTTGCGTTTTCGCACGGACATATATAGTAGACGCATCAGACCGCAATATCCAGGCATCTTGACGAGTACCTTTCAAGAGTCATACGCCCTCTGTAGAAGTACACTGGAAAATCAACAATATACACGAGTCCAGTGCTTGGTTTTTATTTTTTTTTTTTTTAATTTAAGGTGGGCTTGATCATTCATCACGAAATAAATAAAAAGTATCTTACGCAATGGGCACCTGGAACTCAGTTTCGCGTATTCCTTCTCATTTAAACGCCAGACATGCTTAGCGCCCACACAATCAATTAACACTTGTTTGAAACGTGATTTACTATTTAAATAAACACTGGATACGAGTCTTAAAATACTTTAGGTGATTTTGCCAAGGAACCAAGAATGCAAGTTCCTCCATCTTCACTAAGGGTGTAGTTGGGATCTGTCTGTTCTTATGTTGGAGTGAATTTCCAATATCTTTAAAAGTGTGAAACATTTTTTGAGTTGTCTCATTGACAGACCAAATTTGCGTGAAAAGTGGAAGACCAACGCGCGATTCATGGCAGCGAGCTTACGCTTCAAAATTGCGTTTTCTATCATATACTATTTGCCACGGAACTGATTCATCAGTTACTTATCAAATTTTTAACCTCTATTAGGAAACAGCTCAATAGGATTCCTACAACTTGATTATCATCGTAAGTATATTGAAATTGAATTTGCGTTTGGGATTTTGGTCAATCTGGAGTTAATAAAAGCTGTGTACAGCTGAAGGCCCTTGATCACAGAATAACTAGTACTTGTGCAGATAAAGATTTCTATTCAATTTTTCCTGATGCAGGTTGTTCAATCACACCTATGAGTAATTAAGTAACAAAAACTTAATAATAACTAACATTTCAACCGATACAAATCAGTTTAATACATAAGAATCTCACAAAACGTTATTGGGAATAGATACGATTTTTGAATTCCTCGAGAGGTTGTTTTCGACATGTTAGACTAATTGGTTTACATCAGCTTCCAGAGTTTTTTAAGAAATCTCTTGTTATATTTGGGATCACTCCTTTTTCTCCCAACCCTGTGACAATGGCTAGAAATCTTCGTTCTTCATAATCTTCGGGTTTTATTAGAGCTGGGAAAGTTTTTACTGTATGTTTTTTTTTTTTTTTCGACAGAGTTAATTTTCTTTAGCCATTGCTAAAATACGAAATATTATTATAAGGTTAGCATTCTCATTGACTAAGCACTCTAATCAACTGAAGCCGTCTTCATCTTTACTGTAGTTCCTCCTGTCAATTATTTCCTTATTTGATGCTAGATATTTTGGTGACTATGAGAGACATAGGACGTTCCGAAAAATAAATAAAAACAACTCCGAAGAAGTGAAAGCTACACTCTTTTTCTTTGTTAAAGTCGGTAATCAACTATTAAATACTCGTAAATAGGCTTAAAGCCACCTTTTGATACCGATAATCTGCTGTGGACGGCGCATGAGAAAATGACTATCACATTTGGTGGCAAATGAGTATCATGATGTAAGAAAATGACTTGGGCCGGCGAAGATTGAGAACTTTCTAAATGAAGTGGTTCTTTCTGTGGGACTCCAAGTGGAATTCCTCGCCTCAACTCCCTCCTCACGACTCGGCCCAGCACTCCCTATACAAGGCACTCTTTATGGCCTCTTGCTCACTTTATTAGTAACCTTTATACACACATTATTTTACATTAATTATAAATAATGTACATAATAAAAATGAATAACTTTAAGCAGTGGAACTAATCCAATAGAAAGAAAAATGATCTCAAGCTTTGAGTTCTTTATAATTATTTTCAACATTTAAATCTCAATCTTTCTGTAATTTGAATGGAAAAACTTAAGCTTCACACATGACAATTTCTATTTATTTTATCTTAATCCTTTGGAGAATTCGGTTTACGTTTAATTAGTAAATATATTTGTTTCAAATTGGAATTCTGGTTCTAATAATTTAAATGTATATTTCTTTCATTCCATTATTTTGACGTATTGTCCTTTTAGCAATCTAAGGACGACTCCAATGAATCAATTGCTGGTCCTTGTTGTTTACGAAAGAAGAAGAATCTTAGCAATCTTGAATTTTACTTATTCAAAATTAAAAATTGATCAGATCGGCTTCTATAATGGGTGCTTCATTCATTGGACCAATGAGTTATAGGCATGAGTTCATGAAAGAATCATTTAATTAATACCTACCTCTAGAATATAACTAGTAATGCTAATATTATGACAACGATCAGGATCAAAAAAGAAGGACTCGTCCTCTCCTATTGCTTTAATTTATGCAGAGTGCCAGAGCGCCATCGTCAGTGCCTGCTGATTAGAGAAGTGTAGCCTGGATGTAGAATTGATGGAGGGCGCTCGGCTGCACTGGTCCAGGCTACACTACTCTAACCAGGCTCTGATGATGGAGGGCTGATTCTAAAAGTGTACTCTGAATAAATTAAACACTAGTAAGGGGCCAAAGCCATATTATTGACTATGCTCAATTGGTCCCTGTACCGTCCAGCATTTCAGGAGAATTATGACAGCGATTATAGCTTGGTAACCAAGGAAATTTAAATCAAATTTCCTCCTAGGACGTTAGAAAATGGTTGTGTGTGTGTGTGTGTGTGTGTGTGAGAGAGAGAGAGAGAGAGAGAGAGAGAGAGAGAGAGAGAGAGAGAGAGAGAGATAGAGAGCGAGGAGGGGGAGAGGGGGCGAAGGAGGTAGTTGAAAAATCCTTTATAAGATGAAGGAGGTGTATGTGAGAAAGTGAGTGAGATAAAAAGGAAGACGGTGAGAGAGAGAGAGTGAGAAGGCAATAGGGATTGGGAGGTGGTTGTATGTGAGAGGGCGAGGCAAGAGAGAGAGAGGGAGGAAGATGGGAAAGAGAGAGAGTGATAGTGAGAGAGTACAAGGGTAAAAGGGATAGATGTAGATAAAGTTTAATGGCGCGAGCAGTGCCTTCTTAATCAGTGCTTGCCTTAGTTCCCCGCCTCGCCACCAGGCAGCTCTCTCTTCCCTCCGTCCGATAATAATTGTTTTGTCCAGGGCTCTAATTAACGGCTTTGGTGCTCTTCTAAATAATGTACTATCGGTGATTTAAATTACTCGCAGCTACATTTTAAGGTAATGGCGTTTCTCTAACAACCCCTTTTGGAGTGTATATTTTGCCTTTCCGCCGGGTTTCGCCAGTAAATTGATTTAAAACCAGTAGTTCTCTTAGTGTTCTCCTTACTTTCGACATACTATACCCATCTTTCAAAGGAAACTCCTCAGTGCAAGGCTCAAAACTTTACCACAGTTCTTGTAAAACACTTTAACTTATAACTTATTAACAACGGAACTCTAAAATACTTTCTTTACAGCATGTTTTTGAATGTCAAACAGATCCTTCTTGAAGTGGCTTATGAGATTTGCATGTATGAACAGAATATATAACTTCAGTCCGTGTTCTTTTTAAGAGGCAGTGTTCTATTCAAAGTTTTCTTTCAAGAAGTTGGGAGAGCTTAAGATGCATCTGCAACTTATTAGTACTGATATGGAAAAGTAAACGGATTAGTGTTCTATTCCAAGCGATTAAATCAGGGGTCTCCAAACTACGGCCCGAGGGCCACATGCGGCCCGCGGACAGATTTTGTCCGGCCCGCGGAGAGCTAGCATTCTTGAAAACTCCTTTTAGAGAACATATTTTTTATAGCAAATTAAATCTAGTTTACTGAAGTATTCTAATTTTATGTTGAATAATTATTAATATGACATCTACATTGATATGGTCATGGGCTAACTACTCATAACCACCATATTTTTTTTCATCAGTGGACTATTTCACTTTTTACCACCGGCAACAATGATAATATGGTTTTGGCCCTCGGAACTTATGGAGTAATCAGTATGGCCCTAAGGCTGGATAGTTTGGAGACCCCTGGATTAAATAAATATTTAGGATCTAAAATTATAAATAAATTTGATTCATTGAAGGATGACATTGTGATTTGAGTATGGTAACATTTGTCCAATTGACAATCATTATAATTTCTATTAGATCAACTTTAATTAAGAATTTCTGTGAATCGTATTGAGGGATTTATGAGTATTTAGATCTATGATATGTCTCATCCCCAAAGAGTTAATTAGATTGATTAAGTATTCAGGACTGTACTTTTCAATATCCATATGATACACAAGAGTATTGTATTTGTTGAAGAATGAGATACTTTATTTTATGAATCTGCCAATTATGTTTTTTGAAAATTTAAAACTAAGTTTTAGATATAAATAGCTTTCTGGAACAACAGGCCAGATCTGCATAAAACGTTTAAGTGAGCTTCTTTAATATGCCATTTGATATTTACCTACGGCAAACCGAGGGGGACAAATAAAAAAAATGAAAGTGTGCTTACAGAACATCTATTTTAATTTACTGCTATGTTATTTTAAGTACTCTTGATTGTGCATGCAGAAAATGCAGGGCCATGCTATAGGGTTACTACAACATGGAACATATTAAAAAAAAAACAACCGGAGAATGGAATTGTGAATGAAATACAAAATGTTTTTTTTTACATGTATAACGAATGTTCCAATGACTTCTTATAAAAATAAATTGAACTTCTAGTAATAGGGGCTAAGAAGTAGATGTTGAGTATCAATAAATACGTTTTGTCTGGATGTGTAACATCAGATTTCTGACGCAACAAAATAAACAAATAACTTAAAGCTTTATTATTAGAATCATCTCATGATAAGTAATTAAGATTCCAGAAGAAAGGTACTAAGAAGTGTGTGATGTGTATTAAAAAACGCGTTTTATCTATTTAAGTAGAATTATAGGGATTTCTCTCGAGATATTCGACGGTAGAGGAACTAATTAATCATGCCCAATTAAAAAGCATTGTCCTCTACATGTACTTCAATGGGCAAAGTGCACTTTCAGAGAGGAGTGTCCATCAACAGTGCCAGCTGATTTAAGTCATGTAGTCTCTGAAAATCCACGTTGCATATTTAAGTGCTTGTAGAGGACAAGGCATTTTTATTGATCCTGTGCAATTATAGTAATAATGCACATCATGCGAATAACCTTACTACGTTATTTCAGGAGCTTCAGGGATAAAATCTTCAAATTATTTATTTAATGGATTTTGGAGAGGAATTTTTTAACTATATAAATCCTGGCAGTTGAAAGATTAACACAATAAAGAAAGTACAAACATTCATTGATTTTCTTTTTAAAAATATCTGCTTTGGAAAAAGGACCTTTTATTGAAGAGAGTTGATTGAAGAGGATGTTTTGGAATGGAGAAGGCCATTAAATCTCCAACTATGGTGAGCATCGTCAAACTCGGAGAGACCGTTTGGCAGAAACTCCACCAACTACTCGACAATTCCATTGAGCAGAACAGTCGTAAAGCTTATAGCTATCTTACTTTGGGTAAATAAGAAAGTTTCGGAATCTACCTCTTTAAAGGACTTATTTTTATACTTACATGGTGAATGCATTTATTCCTTACAATAAATTCTTTATTGGGGGATTGCAATGGTAAAAGTTAATAACGAATCTTTAGGAAAACTCTGCTTCAAATGGAAGCCTCTTCTGCCAAAAACAGTATAAACAAATAAGTATAAAGAGTTTTTTATTTCCATTCTTAGACAATTGATTTGCATTGTACCAATGACGATCTGAATTGTTTTTGTGATATGGATGATTGACGCCGGGAAAAATTGCTAAAATGTATTGCTGCTTCATTGTAACTAAAAATTGCTTACCTTTGCTAACAGTTAACTCTCATTAAATAGAGTTAATGGTGAAATAAACGATTTTAGAGCTTACGGCCATAAAACTAAACTAAAAAATTAAAATAATAAAAAAATGAAGGACTAAAAAAATGTATTTTGTAATGACTTTATTTTGTAAGAGCCAAGCTTATTTTTAGATAAAACATTTTTTTTTTTAAGAATAACGGACACCTATAGGAAAATAAACCGTAAACGTTGTTTAATTTCAACTAGGATACATGTTTTTCCTGGATTATTTGAGATTTTTCACAGTGGTGTCGGATATGATTTATCCACAAAATCGGGAAACAATGCTCAAACATGCCAGCCAGTCTGTGTATAGTCCGTTCAATGCCATTGAAAATCAAATATGTTTGATCTTGAGTAGATTATTGAGGGCCAAAGTCAGTGACTTTACATCATTGCTCCACCATGTCGTAATATTGTTTATTTGATAAATAATGCCCTCAAACTTCAAAACGAATACAAAATAATCTTTAAAACTGTCATTGAGAGAATCAAAATGTATTCATTGATTCGTATAAAGGAATATTAAGTTTTATTTTCAGTGCTGCAACTGTTTATTATTTTTTAATTAATTAGTACTAATGAAATTCTAAAATTGTGGAACTAATATGTCTGTGTAAGTACTCGGCATGAGTGGGGAGTTGGGTTTCACATTGCATGTTCGGTGCAGGCCGGTAATTCATAGTCCCTTGAAAATGGCTAGCACTGTAGCAGGGACAACCTTCCTCTCTCTCTGCATTATCTCTTTTATTTGTATTTATTTGTTTCTCTTTTTACTCATAACTACATACTCGCTTTTGGTAGAGTTTATTTCTCATTTTTCATGACATAAGACTACTTACAGCCCTTTATTACGGGGCTCTTTTGTCCTGTTCTTTAATTTATGAGTTCAACCCACATGCACATGTTTGTACTCTAAATGCTTTAGTTACACATTCATTTAGTTAATATATTTCTGCTATTTTGTTAGAGACAATTGTATATGTAATTTTGAACAATAATAAAAATAAAGAATAAAGAAATTGAAAAAGATTCCGAAACTGATAACAGCAACCATGAAACTCTCAAAATAAACGCATCACAGTCATAAGTGACGGGGGGGGGATATCAAAATATACCCAGAGATTTGGCTAAAAGTGAACCCCCTCCTGCCGGTCCAGTGGGAATAGTAATCCCTTCAGTTGACAGGTGGTTGAGTCTACCTCATAGACCTATCGGATTGCTAATGAAGCAGTATTGAGTTTGGGGAGAAACGAATCTTATTGAATTATTTGTCTAAAAGAAGTGATAGATTTATAGGTCTCGCATGTAGCACATTTTGACACGGGCAACAGTTGGAGCTGTATTTGGGTTTCAGCGGTTACTGAAGGGTGAAACTGATCTACCAAATGCCAGGGAAGGGGCGGCATCTGATGAACTATTGGTGCAAGTTGGGAATAAGATTTCATCCAACAATAATAAATATTTAATGTGTATTTGTATGAATATATGAATGTGTGTGTGAGTAAACATTATCTTATATATACAAATAATTCATTTCTTTCAAAACATTATTACGATGAAAGTTCATTAGAAGAAAATGGTCTTAAAAAAATAAAATGAAAAGAAAATACCTTTATTCCCATTGAATATTAATTACATGATTAAGCTTATAAATTTTTAGATCATGTTAACAGAAATAGTAATAAATAATTCAATAAGTACTTTTTTTTAGTCTAGTTTAACATCCTAAAATAAATTTCAAGTTCCTAAAATAAAATTCAAAATCTAAAATTTATTTCTTGAGCCCATAGATAAAGTTTTATTTATTTGACATTCACATATGGTACTTATAATGGACACTCAAATAAATCATAGGAACCGTATGTAACTGCTTGATTATTAGTAAAATGATAATTTTAAACATTATTTTTTTGTCATCTTTACGTCATATTCCAGGTCATAAACTATTTCCTATAGATTATTATATTTTTTCATTTGTTTAGTATTTAATTATTCTTGAACTATTAATTACATGTACATTGTACAGTCATGAATTATTTTAAGACAGTTTACAGTTGATATATTCCGGAATAAGACTATAGATTATCTTCAAGATACAGAATGAAAAGACTTCAAAATATATTTTTCAATATATATATATATATATATATATATATATATATATATATCATCTTATGTAACATTGGACGATTTTCCTACATTCTTTGGCATATATTGTGCTGTGTGACTTGTAATTATTTGTATTGTTGTCGATTTTTATTACTAATTTGTAATGTCAGTCAGGAATTGAAAACTATGTAATTGGTTTATACCTAATTCAATTGTAATGCTCAGGAGATTTGTTAACATTTACGTTACTGTTGTCAAATTTTGGAACTATGTAGATTGTGGCCAATCGCCGGTAGCACTTCTAAAGGGAAGGCTTCAAGAATTTGAACAGAACTACAGTCTCTCTAGAGTTTTTATGGATGTATAGTCTTACCTTACTACCTTATAGAACGATTCTTTTAGAGTGCTTAGATCTTGAAATTGTTTTACTTACCTGAAACAAAAAAAAATTAAATATAAATATCAATCAAAAAGTACCGTCTAGAAATTATACTTAAAAAAAGTAAGATTAAGCTCAGCTCTTAACTCTAATTTCTTGAACTTAAGTGGTGTGATCTACTAAGTCAATTTAAGATTTGATGGCATTTACCAAACTCAATAATTCAGTTTAACTCCCCTAGAATCGATCCATTTTCAATTTTTTGAGTCAGATAAAAAACGCCGTTTCGATACATAAGATGTGATGCAGTATTTTTAATTTTCATCTACTCTTTAGCCTTTCCAAGTCGCTGTAGCTCCTGTTGCGTTTCTTTTAGGTGGCATTGAATGCCACCACTTGTTAGATTCTTTCACATCAAAGATTATGGAGGCAACTCCTATTTTATTTTATTATTTTGTGCTATCTAGAGTTCATTTTACGTACAGGTAGCTCTAATATATTACACTTTGTGTACAAACTTCCTCATTGTATCTACGAAAGTCAACACACGAAGGTGATTAGCAACATTTTTCATGAACATAACAACTACATGATGGTCTATAATGAAACTATACATTCAGGACAACAAACCTTAAAATAAAATAAAAATGGAAACAAAAAACCAAACAAACTAGAATTGGGAAAATATGTGTATAAAACAGGAGGACTAAATAAAAAATAAAAATAAATAAATAAAGGTGGATGGGATGCTACTATTGTTCTAGAGAGCCGTGGATCGTGGCATACATATGGAAATGGCTACCTCATTAGTCGCGGCTTTTCATCTGGAATTCAAACAGATGTTTCAGGGAGTCTTGTTATTTCTCTACCTTTTTCTCGCTCGCCTTTCTAGTCCTGAAGAAAAACGTTTGATCCTGTCACGAACATTCTGAGCGGAGGGAACAATTTATATTGTGGACCCGAAGATCAAGACATTCACTGTTACTTGAGTAACGAACACAGCTATTTGACAGAGCTGCTCTCAGGAAGCAATGCTCAATATTATTAATGAAATAAACAGTAATCTGTGTCTAAAGGGCTGTCAATTTATGATCCAATTTTTTGTGGCGTTGTATGGGCTAATAGATCCAAAGAAGATTTATATCATACTGGATAGACGAATAAAACAACCGGAAAAAAAGCTTATCAAGAAGTTAGAAGAAGTCTGAAGCTTATATTACTCATTTCACTCTCTAACAGGTATTTTGAAAGTTTCATCTAATGAATAAGTATGCACTAGTCTATGGATTGGTCGCTAAAAAGCCAAATTGGTTGGTAAAATCTTGAAAAGAGTTTTCTTACTGCTATACTCCCTCCTAATGTCGAAACTTGTTTAAATTTCGTTTTATCAGATTTCCCTTCAGGGAAATCAGCTATTGAGGTTGTACTCATGACGCGATTTTCGAAAAATTCCCTCATATGTCCATTGATCCATTATATGTCATAACTATTATAGTCGGAAATCGGTCCTTGTGGGGGTTTAGAAGGAGGATTTGAAAATTCTTAATAACTCCGTTATTATGAGCCGAATCGTAAACTGTTATAGAACCAATCTTGTTAAAGAATTGATGTTCTACAATTATTGTTCAATGAAATGTTTCGTAGCGTATTATTATCTGAGTTATTATGTATAGTTTTTTTGTTTTCTCCCCTTCCCCACCACCTCTCTACTCATCAGTTTTTTTTTTTTACGTATAAATAGAGAATAGTGGTGAGATGAGGTCACAAATGTGCTATAACAGCAAGTGGAAAATCTGCTTAGTTTACGCATCCCCTGCGTGACGGACTTTTTTACGTTTGAAGAAGGAACTTACTAAGGGATGCTTTTTGGAAATGTGGAATTTCTATTATAATTTTCGTATTATCCGGGCTTGATCAATAGAAACAAAAACTGCAGCTTGCTAAATTTACCAAACTTTTAGGTCGTACTTTGGGTTGTTTATCACATGAAGACATCTAGAACTTTGATGTCTTCTCCGTTAGGAAGCAATCTAATCAAGTCAACCCTCTGAAAAATTCATTGGAAGAACTTCTAAACGGTCTTTTAGTTGCCAGTTTAGTCGTGTTTCATGCGAGGCCGTCAATAACCCTGTCACGATCTTGCATGATAAGTCGAACTGTGAAAGGTGTTAGGAGGGCCAAATGTTGGGGTCACAAACCAATTTCAGAGGCCAAACCGAAATCCGTTTTGGCTGGGAAAACTAACACAGTGTATGGGATATACCAAGAAGCAATCCATTGTAACATATATTTTATGTATCCACTTATAAAATTATCAATAAAGAACTTTTTTAGTAACGAGTATGTGTATAGTATTTATTTATAAATAGGTTTTAAGCTTCATTTTGACTATAAAACCTAATATTTATGTATTGATTGCGGTTTGTTCGCTGCGAGGTGGTATTTCTCATCAAAAAACAATGAGAATAAATAAAATCAAAAATTAAAACAGTAGTAGAAAAAATTAAGCACTACTATTAGAACAGGACAAAATAAGAACGCAAAGAACAAAACGCAACAAAAGAGACATAAGAAGCACGAATCAACATATAACAAATGAATAAATAAAAATGATAAACAAAAACGAAACATTAAATTCAAAAACAAAAAAAATATCAATAAAGAAACTAGATAATTTAAAAATATAAGGACTAATAAATTACAAAAAAAAGCTTAGATTAAATTTCCTAATATCTTGAACATTCACAAACATATACATTCTCTGTCACAAATACGAGCAGGCGATAAAAAAAAAGGACACTCATCATTATGGTTTGGATTTTAAAATAATTTGGGTTTCGCTTGAAATAAGTGTTAATTAAATATCATACATTTTTAAAAGTAAAAATTGTAAGCCGAAGCTCAATTGAATTCTATAAGATTTTGCATTCTAACAGAAACTAAAGAAACATTTTCATAATGGTCCACGTCTTACGTCATATTTGAAATCCGAAAGTAAAAATTGCTTCCCAGTTTCAGTTTTACCCTAATTGAAATGTATTCGTGCAGATAAACAGATAAAATTCCGAATAAATGTCAATTGAAATTGGTGCATATTATCCTTCTGTTGGCGAATGTCAGGAAGCGATTTGTGAAAGTATTGCTACACCATGGTGCTGTAAATTCGGGAATTTAAAGTTGATCGTGACGTCAGTTCGGTTGACGACCTGTTATCCCCGTTTGACAAGTCTTTGACCTCTCTGGTCTTTATGGTTTAAACCTCATCTTGTATTGGGGCCGAGGGGACCTCTTTATTGCTTATTTGGCATTTATTGCGCACGTTGTAGTTTCGAGGGCCTATTGGGTTGATCGCTGATTTAACTGGTTTACCTCTTAAATTATGGTCACGCCTTGTACCTGGTTTTCATACACTATTTGTGAAATAAGGTTTTGTATAAAATGTTGTTTAAAACTACTAACTCCAACTATTAGCAGATTTCCCTTAAGGGAAATCAGCTATTGAGGTTGTACTCATGACGGAATTTTCGACATTTTTCTTCAAATGTCCATCGATCCTACCTAGTAGATGACGAAAATGAGGTCCGTTCAAAACTGTATATATATATCTATATATATATATATATATATATATATATATATATATATATATATATATATATATATTTGTCTGTTACCGCTCTAGCGGTCGCAATTTTTGTTTAATCCTTACCAAACTTCATATTTAAGCGTTTTATGTAAAAAGAAAGATCAAGCTCGTTAACGGCTGAAATCGGACCAGTGAGAGGGGGGGTTTAGAGGGGAGGATTTTCGAAAATTCGAAATATCTCCGTTACTATGCGTCGGATCGAAAAATTGTACAGAATCAATCTTATTACAAATTAAATTTACTATAAATATTGTTATATACATTTATTCTCTATCTTGAATATTAACCGAGATATTTGCATTTTTCAGTTTTCACCAAACCGCCACTTCTACTCATGTTACGTAAACAATACTCTGATACATAATAAATCACATTATTGGAAGTTTAAATACCAAAAATTGTATTCAAGAGACCTTTATTATACGAGATACATGCAAATATGCACTGGTGACTCCCCCCCCCCCCATCTTAAAGTTTTGGACTACTAAAATTTTATTGATTGAGATAACAATTATTCTGACTTATTATTAATTACAGTACTAGATATAGTAAATAGTTCTCAATAAAATTAATGTGTTATATTCTGATATATTTTAGTAATTGTTTTCTTTCCGGTGTGAGGCGGGACCCGTTTGTTTACATTTCTAACCTAACGCTTCCTGTCGGCAGGCTATTGAAATTGGATGAAACATTTCTTATTTCCGTTTGTATTTATTCACGGTGTTGTGTTAGCAGTATGTATATTTATCTATTACTAAACTTCACGAGGGAAATCTGCTTAGTTTACGCAGCCCCTTCGTGACGGACTTTTTTTTTTTTTTTTGCAATCCTAATGAAATACGGCTTTTCGGTTATATGTAATTAAATTTGTTGTAGCCTGGGGCTTCATAAATATCCTTCAGCAAGTTATGGTATAGTAAAATTAATAACCAGTCATCATTTAAAGCCCCTCTTCCCTGAATTACAGAAAATGAGACTGACATGTGTCTGCTTTATCTATCCAGATTAAGATATAAAAATGGCATATATGAAAGGTACAGAAACCAATTAGTTTAAATTATAGTTTAGCTTAAAAAAAAAAGTTTTCATTGAAAAAACTTCTTAGACTATCCAGTTTTAGCTTTTAACTAAAAAAGGAGTATTACTTTTTAATAAAAAAAGTCTTGTAACTGGATATGTGTTTGGGTTACGCGTCAAAAACTCTTCTTGCATCATATTTTTTTCTGTCTTATGCTGATCGGTTCTTGAGCCCTTAGTATGATATATGACTCATCTATGAAGGCCATCATATAATCCAATTCTCCTCGTAAGCTGGTTTTATGAATGAATACCTCACATAACTATGGGAGTGCTCTAAAATATTTGACATAATTTACCGTTGAAAGGGTCCTCAACGAAAGCCGAGGATAAACAGATATCATTTTAGACATTCGTGAAAAGTCATAAAATATCGTATCGTCCGAAAGTAGAAATAAGATAATAAATGCTGTGAATATCCCTGGTAGATGAACCACAAATGTCTATGAGATATGTTTGGTAGACTTAAAAGAAAGCCCCTGAAACAAGAGTCCCCGAATATCAATTGAGGGCCATAAATTAAATGCCTCCAAAAAATTTGGGACTTCTGTAGAGAGTAATTGAGAGAGACAATACGGTCCCCGAAAGGCTGGGATCTATGTAGCTATGTAGAGAGAACTCAGATAACAGGGCCCCTAAAATGCTAGGGTCTGCATAATGAGTAGGAAACGCACATAGAATGGCCCAAACAAAATGGGAGTACTCTGCTGTGAGTGGGAGATACAGATAAAATGGTCTGGGTAAAATGCTCTGGATAAAACAAAAGTCTGGGGCAACTATAGTGAGGAATAGATGAAGATAAATCGAATCCTTGAAAAGGTGGGGTCTCTAAAGTGAATTGGGAGACTCAGAGCCCCCAAATAGTTGAGAGGTGCACATGATATGGCGTCCGAATATTTGGGAAACCTGTAGTGAGTGAATTGCACAGATAAAAGAATAACTAAAATGCTAGGGACTATAGTAAGTAAAAGTCAGTGATAAAAACACTCCCGAATATCTGGGAATCCTGTACTGAGTGTGAAATTCAGATAAAAAGGGCCTCTATAGTGAGTAAGAGGATTAGATAAAATAGCACTCATAAAGGCGAGGACTCTGTTGTGAGTGGCAACACAGATTAAAAAGGCACTCAAATAGCTGAGAGGTCTGTAGTGAGCAATAACCAGTGATAAATATGCTCCTGAATATCAGGGAACTCTGTAGTGAGTGAGAGACACAGATAAAAGGGCTACGGAATTTCTGGGAAATGTGTAGTGAGTGTTACTCTGATTAAAGGGCCCCAAAATTCTGGGGCCTCTACAGCGCACAAGAGTCCCTGTTGAAATCCTCCAGAAAAGGTTGGACAGATAACAGTGCCCCCAAATAACTGAGGGACTGAAGTGAGCGATAGACATATACAAAAGGGCCCCAGAATATCTGGGCAGAGTGCAAGGCACGGATAAAAGGGCTCTGGAATTTCTGGGAAATGTGTAGTGAGTGTGTCTCTAATAAAAGGGCCACCAAAATTCTGGGGCATCTACAGCGCGCAAGAGTCCCTGTTGAAATCCCCCAGAAAAGGTTGGACAGATAACAGTGCCCCCAAATAACTGAGGGGACTGAAGTGAGCGATAGACATATACAAAAGAGCCCCAGAATATCTGGGCAGAGTGAGAGAAAGAGGCCCCAAATAGCTGGTTGTTAGCATTAATTAAGCTTTCCGTCTTTTTAATTGGAATGCGGGACCAAAGCCCGCCGCGGGTATCGCTAGTGTTTGCACCGGCCGCAAGCAGCGCCACCGCTCCCTCCTTTACCTTGAATCCGGAGAAAAAACCGCCTCGTCCCAGGCCTCTCGTCTCTCGCCGGTAATTTATTGTATGAAGTTGTTTGTTGTGAGGAAAGCTCTCTGCCTCGAGACCAGTCCCACCGACCTCGTCTTCTTGTTCGGCATCGTCATTCGGATCCTGTTCTCTCGCCTCAAGTCTCGGGCCCTCGCAGCCTCGAATAAATTTTTAAGGCGGGAGATAAGGCTCTAACAAGACACCTTGAGAAAACACTCGTCCCAGTGACATGTTTCTTTCAGCCTGGACAAACGTACTTGTTCGTGTAACTCGTAACACTTTCCTTCCTTTTTGTATCTGCATTTTTATTTTTTCACGAGGAGGGTAAAATGTTCAAAGTGATCAAATAATTCTACATTGGTACCTACTCCCCTCACCATATGTATTTCGGATGAAGACCCAGGTCATCAAAATTAACAATTACAAAAGTCACATCCACTTTTTGAATCATGCTATATTTCTTTCAACAAAATGTTTCAAAATATAATAAAAAAATCGGTAACGTAATTAATAAGATAACCAAATATGCAACTTTTATAACATTCTTATAGGGTAGGAAATTTTATAAAAGAACTTCAGAAAATTAAGGGAACTATTTTTCCAAATACATAAATATTGTATCCTTCCACGATCGAGTAAACTGATGGTCTTAATTAAAAGCTTACATCCATCTACTTCAATCTAATCACCTCAGATGTGGAGGATAAATAAATATATAACGCTTGAATAAGGGTTTCAGTACTAACTTCTGGTACTCATAGTGTCATTTTATTAAATAACTTTTTAACAACGAGCAGATGATGGATTTAACGATTTCATGACAGTATTTATCACTAGGAAAGAAGTATTTTAAGTTCTTAATGTTTTCAATAATTGATAATTTATTCTTTGCAGAATATTAATTAAGATTTGTAAATAAGACTTAACGTACATTTAGAAAGCTATATTACTTTGCCTTGTTATATTAACACACACGTGGAGAGTGTAGAAGACAAATAGTTCAAATTATTCTTCGTTATTCTTGTCTCAGAAGAAAATTTCTTCGTGAAAGTCTCATTAGAAAATCTTTTCTAGTAAGTTCTACCATTAGTTTAATGATAATTGAAATTTAGAGACGCATTTTCCTGACAATAATTTTCAGAATATGATATATAGTGAAACTGCAAAATTTCGGCTTATCTCGAATTATCGCTCCACTCTGATCAGTTCCACCTGTTAAAACCAACTTTGAGTTTATTTTATATCAATAAATGCTCTTTGGTAGGAATTTAATTTTATTAATTAATTGGAATAGATTAATAATTTGAGCTGCGTTGCCTTCATTGGGAAAGAAAATTTCACAATCACTATAGTTAATTAACACAACGTACATGCATATACCTTTACTTCTGGCAAGAAAATGCAGAGAGTTAGGAGATATTGTACCATTTGTCCTTACTAAGATTATGGATACCATGATGGAAGATAAGTCAGAGGCAGGGGATATTGAACTAGTGGTTCTTACTAAGACAATGAATACTATGATGCAAGAAAAGGCAGAGATAGTTGTTCTTGTACCATTTGTTCTTGCCAGGAGTAAGGATACTACGATGTATGAAAGGTACAGATAGGGGTTCTAGTACCATTTGTTCTTACTAAGAGTAAGGATACCATTACTCAAGAAAAGGCAGAACTAGAGATTCTTGTACCATTTGTTCTTACTAAGAGTAAGGGTACCATGATGCATGAAAGGTATAGATAGGGGTTCTTGTACTATTCGTTCTTACTAGGAATAAGGGTACCATGATTCAAGAAAAGGCTGTGATAGGGGTTCTTATACCATTTGTTCTTACTAGGAATAAGGAAACTACGATGCATGAAAGGTAAAGATAGGGATTCAAGTACCATTTGTTCTTTACTAAGAGTAAGAATATCATGATACCATGAAAAGGTAGAGATATGGGTACTTGTGCAATTTGTTCTTTACTAAGAGTAAGGATATCATGATGCATGAAAAGGTAGGGATATGGGTTCTTGTACCATTTGTTCTTTACTAAGAGTAAGGATATCATGATACATGAAAAGGTAGGGATATAGGTTCTTGTACCATTTGTTCTTTACTAAGAGTAAGGATATCATGATACATGAAAAGGTAGAGATATGGATTCTTGTACCATTTGTTCTTTACTAAGAGTAAGGATATCATGATGCATGAAAAGGTAGGGATATGGGTTCTTGTACCATTTGTTCTTTACTAAGAGTAAGGATATCATGATGCATGAAAAGGTAGGGATATGGGTTCTTGTACCATTTGTTCTTTACTAAGAGTAAGGATATCATGATGCATGAAAAGGTAGGGATATGGGTTCTTCCTTCCTGTAGAATGGATCACATGATGGAATATAATAAAGGTTGGATATACATATGCTGATACTCAATACAAAACAATTCCACGGATTGATATAACAAAGAGTTTTTTTTTCCGATTGATATTATCAGAGTAGTCTCCCATTTCGACATTGCTAAACACTGAATTAGTTTCCAGGACCGAGTGACGAGGGGGGGGGGGCAACATTTTAAGTAATCCCTTATTCAAATAGAAAAAAAATGAAACAGTAAATATGAAAACAACAGTAAGTCGAAGCTTTCCTGCACTCCTCCGCCATACAAAAAGGTCATTGCTCCCCAGCCGATCGCGATTGGAAAATCGGATTACATCATCATTACAATGATATGGATATAATGAGGTATTTGTGATGATAATCGGCCGATAGGATGGCTAATGTGTGTTTAATAGCCTTGGGAGCCACTAATAGACGGGCAGCTTTCCTCAAATGGTGCAGAGTCCCGATCCTGGATTGAGTCCTTAAAGGGGGGGAGGGCCGTTCCTGCTCCGGGGAAAAACGACGAGTCCGTCTGACCTTCGGATCAGCTGATCTTTATAAGTTCCTATTAAGTCGTTCCACCGACCGGCTCTCCTCTCTCCAATATGAGTCCGCGGGGAGCCTTCACAATTATACTAGGTCCTGTTTAAAATGGAGGTACCTCATTAATTTTAGTTATAATATTTATCTCATCCGGCTGAGTTACATAAATATCCTTTTAACGTCGCTGTAACTATATTAATACATATAGGTATAGATCTTAAGTCTGAACATTGTCTTAATATTTTATCTTATCGTTTTTACATAAGCACTAATTTAACACTCAAGATTAGAAAAAAAAAATGTTTTCACTCATTCCGTGTAATAGGGTTTTGTTTTGATTGACTTTAAAGAAACAGCTAGAAATTAAAAAAAAAAAAAATTGATCTCATTCATTTACAAATCAAATGCGTTACAAGCCTCCAGTCCGTTAATGTGCCTCTAGATTTCATAATGGTTATGAACTTTTAGAGAATTTGATCTATATCCAGTGACGTAGGTACTAGATTAATTCCAACGCACAAGCATTGCTTGAAAAAAAGACACGTTCCCAATTAGGATCCTCTCTTCTACATGAAACGATTTTAAGACTCATCTCTGCTTCTTCAAGTTTACTGAACCGTGCACGATTTATGTATTTCAACAGAAGTATACGTTTTTATCCTCCGTAAACCCATTTTGACTACTTCCAGCATGGCGAGTGTATTTTATGTACGTATAACTCAAAAACGACCTGATTAAGAACGATGAAGTTTTATATTTAGGTCAGTTGTAAAATCTAGTTGTACAAGTTCTGCTTTTGATAGAAATCTACCAGGTGGGATACAGAAAGGGACGAGAACCAAAACATAAGATATACAGAAAATTTGTATAAGACCCTTTTTTGTTTATCATAGAACGGTCAATGAATAATATTCTATAACATTTTTTGATCTGATGTTTTGTAACGGAGTTCATCATTCTTAAATGAAATAAATTTAAATGAAAAGTAGAAAACCGTTTTTTTTTTTGTTTTTTTTATTTAATATATTTGGAATTCAAGGAAGGCAGGTGTTGTCCACAATAGACCTAAGTAGGACAAATATCAACAAAAATGAATGTTTGTTTATCACGATTTATTTTTACTTATTTAATAAACTTTCCAAATTTCTGTCGTACTGCTTTGTTGCCTAAAATGGCGTAATATCCAGAAATGAGAGCAAAACAAACATTTTAATTTAATTAAATTTTCTGATAGTGTCTATATCATATTTTTTGTTTTAAAACTAACTTGTTCCATCAAGATCAAATTTTTGTATCACTGACTCACAATATTGAGGTGTAAGGGATATTAAGATGACATATTTTTTTAATTACAATTTAACTCGCATGCTGCGGTTTTTAATTTTGGAATTCTTAATCTTTCTGCAGAATGTAGTTTTATATTCTCCATTGATAATTTCATTAGGTCCAATGTATTTTGTTTACAATATCGTTACTCTTCCTGTTTATAAGTATTGTTAATTATTCATATAATTTAAATATATTTAATATTCGCTATTATGTAGGAACGGACGAGGCTCATTTCCGACGATCCATTGTCCCTTTGACATGACAATTAGAACAATCAAAGGAGCTTTATTGGCTAAATCAAAGGAAGAAGATAATTATCGAATGAGGCTGGCGTATTGTGCTACCAAACGAGCACAATTAATTTGATCTGACCCCGGATCCCAAGATCTTTATTGTGAGTAGGACATGGATCTATTTTAGAGCTATTTCTCCATGATGACGGGTAATGCCTCAGACTGCGCAATCCCAACCAATTCGTCTTAACGTTTTAATTCCCGCGAATCATTAGGGCAAACTGAGCTATTTCCGGATCTAGTATTTCGCAGCCTGATGGTGAGGCGGAATTATATCTTGGTGTCGCATTTGAAGCAGATTTATTTTATACCAAAGACCATAAAACCGTTGTGTTCAACCGTGTATGTAAGCATTTCTTTTCAGGAATATTAAAGGATCAATGTAATTCTTCATATTTTTAAAAAAAAAATTATCAAATACCCAATAAAATCAAGACAGACGTTTTCATTATCACAACAAAACTTTTTAAGTTTACTTTGTAGTTAATTTTCAGTTATTATTTATAAGGGCTAAGTCTAATATCTAATTAATTGTTGGTTTTCAGAGAAATCGGTGGGGGCATACCTAAGTTTCTCAGCATTTACGGGAGGTTTCATGAACAATATTTGTGAAAGGGAGGGGTAATAAAATGATCTGAAATTATAATATTATTCACCCCTTGTGCCAATCACATTATTTTTTCATTATTGTGTGATTATTATTGTGTGATGTCAGTTTTAATATTAATTCATCCCATTAGTTTTCCATCCTAAGATCTGTGATAAGGTGCTAATAAGATTCTTTGACGAAATTGGTGAAATTATGTCACGTACTGGCTGATATTTGTTTCCAATATATGACGTCATTTGCAAATTGTATTCTCAAGTTTTCACCTCTGAGCCCTTTTTAGTAATTCGGATTGGGGTGGTACCTGTTTTTTTTTTTTTTAATTTTTTTAAATTTAGATTATTGAAATAACTTTACTTCCCTTTTAGAAATAAATCCACAGAGCAACAATTATTAGGCGACCACTTTAATAAACAACTATTGTTTATAGTAGGAACAAAGATAACTATAATTTTGAATGAAACCCATCTTTAAATTACCACTTTAACTTGTCCGATTCCATGAAACAGTTAAGTATCGAGTTTAATTACAGTCAAGTAAATATTGTAGAGACTGAAATGCTCGACGGTAGAGGAACCAATTGATCAGGATCAATAAAAGGCCTTGTCCTCTACTATTGTTTTAATTTATGCAAAGTGCACTTTCAGAATCAGTGATCCATCGTCAGTGCCTGCTGATTAGAGAAGTTTGGCCTGAACCAAATCCACTGGGCGACCAATGGAACACCGACTCTGACAGTGCACTTTGCATAAATTAAATTGATCCTGATCGATTGTAAAGACTAAAGTGTTACTACACACACACACACAGCCAGAGACCTTTATTGGTTTGGGTGTCACGAATACATGGGAAGGTTATAAATGGTCATACGTTAATGAAGACAATGTAAGTAAAACGTTCAGTAGCTATTCCATATTAAATGTCACTGTCAAATCTGACGTCCTATGTCGTCTGGAGAAAGTCATACGGTGTTGAGAGATTTTATGATGGAACTTATCCTCTAAAAAGATATAAATAAAACATGCCACATCGCATACCCGAGCTGCAGTGCAAAGTAGGACTGACTTTGGTTTGTTATTCTTACTTTCTTGCAATGTTCAAACTCAAATTTGTTTCACTCCAATTGACCAACTTGCAACTGACCAGTTTCTCAATAACGTGCAACGCAGAAGAATTTCGAGTGCCTTTTCCGAATAGAGCAATTTGTGATGCGGATCTTACGTTTTAATCTGCTCAGATCGTTAGTGCAAATGAAGCCATTCCACTGACATATTTGAGAATTTCTTGACCTCATTTATCACCGGCTTTAATGGCTATTCGGAGCGAATTAACTTATGACTTGACTAATGTCGTCAGTTAGTCCGTAATACCAGCTCCAAGGAGGTCATAACTTCTCATGACTTCCGTATTTACTTTAACTGCTCAGTTAATGCTCTCAATGACGTTTGATAAATAGTCATTATTTTACACGATTTTCAATGGGCTTATTTAAATGTAATAATGATGAGAGAAAGTATGCATAGTTTGCGCAATGATGTTGAAAGATTTAAAACATTATGCCAATTAGTTTGTATTATGAGTTTGTTCAACACATCACGTCTGCGCATGTTTTTTTACTTCCTGTACGAAAGAAAGGAAGTAAAGAAGTTTCAGATTTTAAGGGAATTGTTGGTATTGAAATTCCCAGAACCCAATTTGACTAGTTTTAGCTTTCTACGAAACGACTTATCTTAGAATATTGCTATTTCAAATTTAGAGCAGTTATACCGTCAAGTTGTGCATGTCCTCTTTTGATTAAAATCGACTATGAGGAGGGGAGGTTTAAGAGGGGGTCGAAAATACAAATTTCTAAATTTTTCTGTACGTATTAAAGACACGACATAGTTGTTATGGGCCCTTTCTGATTATTTTAAAAAAAAATATAAATTAAGCTCTGTAATATATTTGGCTTCGAAGGATTGTAAAGGAGACGCCGCATATCCCTTTCAAATGAAATAATTTTAAAAGGCTTGAACCATTTTTAATTATTTTTTAACGTCCACTTTTTGCAACTAAGGCTAATTGGGTCGAGTTATCTACGGGTTACACCCTTTTCTAGCCAGGGTGGGACCCAAGGAAGAAATGAACCAAACATTTTATTTAATAAGAGTACAAGGAAGTCATGTGGTGCCCATTTCAGGTTTTTTTTTTAAAGGGTAGTTAGCAAAATCGCAATTAATCATAGTCAACAGTAATATGCAATAAGCATTAAGTCATATATCACTACATATTGTTTATCCAAAAAAAACAAAAAAAAAAATTAACCCACATTAACTAGTTTAGCGTGATATCTGTACTCACTAACGACTAGCTTTAGAGTGTTAAAATTTCATGTTTAGATTCGTTGTAACTTCTAGTTGTGCAGTGTGACTCTTTTGATCAAAGTTGACTGAGGGGTTCAGAACAGATAATTCAGTTGGTAAGTTTTCAAGGTTACTATACTTTCTTTACATTATCCAAGGAAGTAAATTGGTCATCGAGTATAAGAATTAGTGTCTGCCAATTAAAGAGTTTAGTCTCCTTTTTATTTTATTTTTTTTCTTCCTTGGAAACAGTTAACGCCCTCTGACTCGCTCATTTAATTATGCACATGAGCCGGTGATCAAGTGAGGTTTCAAATCACACATCATTACTCAAATCAGCATTCCCTATCTTGACTTGAGCCGATAGATTCGTGGCTTTAGATGCCAGCTCTCTCCGGCGGAGGGAAACGTCCGTCTTTGATTTTGACTAATGTCTCTCTCCGGCTCGGCCTAGCATTTGACTCACCGCCCATTTGTCATGTCGTGAGTCAACTTAGTCTTCTGAGGCGAGCCGTATTTTCTTCTTATCATCCTTCTAGTTCTTGTTTACTCAGCAACTTCTTAACTTCTATATCCTGTCAAAGTTTTTTTTTTTCTCTGCTCGAATTTATTTTCAAAAGGAGTTGATTTCAACAAGTTTGCAATACATTGGGATATGCTTATATAAATATTGATATCCAGCAGTTCTTTATACGAAACATATCGCTGGCTGAACCTTTTTTTCTCAGTTTCTTAGAAATCCTAACATTAACTCCTAAATGATGTTTAGCAAATAAATGATTCATTCTCCTAATATATACAATTAGAGCTAATTTTTTTTTTGATTTTACAGGCATTGAAATCTATAACCAACCCAACAAGACCTTTCTTCTCTTGTTGAGTTTGGGTTTCCAGCCATCGTATTTTCACTCAACTACCTCTTACAAATTAGTTACATTTTTTTCTAATTAATTAGGAATCGGTTTTGTTCTCAACAACGCATTTTACGCAATATTAGGTGCACCAGAAGACCTGGAATCTTGTGATAGGGCCCTCTTAGTCAACATCCGGGACTTTAGAGCTCTGACGATGTTGCTCTACGTCGAAAGCTTTTTATCACTTTCATAGATCTTTATTGTGGAAGCTCAACGAGCAATATAATTCACTTTCACCTGCCACAAAAATAAACTTATGGTATTGTTCGGGTTTTTGAGGAGAAACCAGTATCCACTAAATCTGACCATACGCTGTACTATAAAGAGTCCTTTTTTTGAGCTCTTTATTAGACATTTAGAGGATTTCAAGGACACTTACAAAACACTTTAAGCTGTTGGGAACTGGCTATTCACATTTCTGTGGAGGATAGAAGGTGGAAGGCAGGTGTGACAGGTAATGTTTTAGTTGGCAGTGTCCCTGGTGCCCCTAGACACCTTAAGGTGCCTTCTCCAGAACTACCTGGGCCACAATAAATAACTCAGGGTAACGGTCACCCTCCTCCCACCTTGTCAGGAACCGAGAAGAGCCCACGGCTTAACATAGACAAAAGTGTCAGGCTGACAAGTCAACGTTGGCCCATCTCAATGGGATCTTTTATTATCCTTTCAGAGACCGGGACATTAATTACACAAAGTGTCAGGAGTATTGAAAGAATCTCTGAGAATGGGGGGACGTTTGGAAAAGAATTCATTTCAATGAACTTGTAATTTGTGATAGATGCGTCCTTTTGCTTCTTCTTTTTTTTACCGAAATAAATCTCCGTTTCGGAATATTCGAATTAAAATCCCCTATTAACATGCGTAAATTACACGTCAAATACTTTAATAAATGGTTGTTATTAGTTTTCGCTGAGACTGAGACATTTTTAACCTTGGGATTGCAATAGACGTGTCGATTTTTACCCACAATACGTCTCTTCTTCAGCTGTTTAAGTTATTTCTTATGGTCTCCAAGTGTCTCTCAGTAGCTTGGAATGTCATTAGGATTTCACTTATAAATGATCTCTTCATAAATGCTAAAGTTTGAGTTGCTTAGGCTATATAGGGGAGATTAAATCTGTCCGAAGAACGCCATGTTAATTATAAAAGGAGCATACTGAGAGGATGGAGTTCATTAAGGTTCTAAGGTCAACATCAAACCCTTTAATAGGATGTTTAATGTCTATTTCCGTCCATATCAGATGGGCCTCGTCAGCCTGCTATAGCATCAAATATATCTCCTTGCTGTTGGAACTATCGTATCTCCCCGGATGTAGTCTAGTTATACAATCATAAATTATTTAGCGGGAATTAAAAAAAAAAAAAATCTATATTGTGAAGAGCGTTTAGAGAACAGTCAGATAGAATCTGACTGATTGAAGAAAAAACGTATCCTTAAATAATGCCATAATCTTTCATTTTGATGGAATTTTACATTGTCTCTGACATATGACTCCTTTCATACAGAACACTTGCAGCTCGAAGAAATATTTTTCTCTGGCTTTCTTTCATACTTCCCTGTAGTCCTACTTCTTCAAGTTTGGGCCTCGAATTCGATCGAGGTGGTGAGTGGGTACGTAGGTACGGGAATATTACAAAACATTAATTTGTGATATCATTAAGTATTCCATTTAATTTCGAAAATATCCCTCTTGAGTTATTTCTAGAATTAAAACAATCACGGGGAGGTGATGTGAAAGCCCAAAGTGTCCTTTGTTTTTTTGGTGGGGTCGGGGTTATGTGTTTGAGGATTTTCTATATCATGAATAGTTTTTTATTGACTGAGTAACACGATTGAATATTGGCAGCTCAAGCTTAATATATGTTGTTACTTTATTCGAACACTAATAAGACTAATTTCAACCACATTGATGGATCATAATATAATTGTTTGTCCAAGGTATCCATCCATCCAGTGATCCTTTGGTGTCATTTAAATTGGGAATAATGTTATGATTAGATTTTATTTATTCTTACATTAATCGCAGTTTAGCGATTTATCAGTTAAATTTGTTTTATCAGTTTATCATATTTAGAATCAGTCGTGAATGGCCAATGGCCAATTAAAGGTACTTCTTCTCTTCTAAAAAGCTTTTTTGAGGAAGGCCATTCACGAGACAAACGTATAACAAAAGCATATACTTCAGTTCTCGACGTTTGTTTTCAGTTGTGGCAAACCAAGATTTCTGCCATGAGTTGAGTATCATATGTTTTGCTTGGACTTGAAAATCTTGGAAAACCAGACGTTAAACAAAAGAACAACTATGAACTGGTTACCAGTTAAGACAAAGCACAGAAGTAGATGAACTCACCAAATCAGCTACTCAAAAAAGAACTTACGACAACACATATTGCACAAATCATAGTTTTATGAGGGACTGTCACTAACCAAGTCTCGGGGTAGCTTAGTGACAGTGAAGCACGTCTGGTGAAAAGTCAACACTCGAAAACCTTGATGTAATAACACAAATAATGGACGTCTAATAGAACAATTGGTTACAAACTATAGTCAAATCATTCAAGCAATGACTTGATATACACGACAAGGACAGCATACGACCATTGTAAGCCCAAGGTGCTCGCACAAAGAAACATCTCGACTACAGTTACTCCCAGGAATCCCAAGTGCAATGTCTGAGCTAGCGGTGACGATCGTAGTCTCGGGCGGCATTGGTCCAACGGAAAACTTTTAAAAAGGGTGGCAGAGACTCCAATCGAGTTGGAATGAGAGGCGCTGATCCCACGGCCCCGTGTCTCATCCATTCGGGACGGACCTAGCACGTTCCAATTGTCATAACTAGTCGTCAATAGGACTCAAAGAAACATTATCATGCGCCTCTTAGGGGACTGATCGAAAAAAAAAAATGGGAACCGTTCTCGAAAAGCTTCGGGACTCGTTCGGGCTCAACATCCCATAGAAGTCATTATCTCAGCCGTCTTATCTCGATGTAACCAGATTGGTTTGATGTGACGCATTATTGTATTTATGAATATTTAAAACTGGTTTTCAAAAATATAAATCCACAGCTCTTTTAAGAATGTCTGAATGTCTAAGCTACTTTCAAAACCGTTCCCGCCAAATGGCTAATGGACCGAAAACCGACAGTTATTTTTCATCAACTCCAATCTGAAATAAAGTCAGAACATTAATGAAATGATTGTTCTAAAACCAAATTTATTCCATATTTTCAAGTGACTTCCCTGTATGAAAGAAACTGTGATATTTGACGTAGATTCAGTACCTGCAAAAAGACTTTTCAATTATGTATAGTAAAACGTCTCATCAAAGAATGACTCTTAATTCTCTAGGATATAGTATTTTATCACTTGGATAACTTGCATTCTTCGCCTCTCACGCACTTAGTTGGTTACATGATTCTAATCTACAACAAGCATCTCTATGATCTATACATGTGCGAGTATTAGGAGGAATTTCAATACACTGAAACATCAGTGTCTGAACGGACACTCTTTCCAAGATAACTGCTGACAGTCTGAGTGAAAGATTCCAAGTGAAATTACAGCTTAATGTTGATTGAGGAGCAAAATTAATGCCACGGTAATGTGAATCTCATCACTGCTAATCTCAAATCATTACTGCTATAGTGAAGGCCAGATGATGGGAAGCGGTTCATTACAAAGTGGTTTGACCCACCTGTAGTCTGCCATAAATGAGTTAGTAGGAAGACCAAGAAGAATCCAAGGATCTCGGAACTGGCATATATCTACGAAAGACGTGGAGAAAGACTGTCGAAAAAAAATATGAAAGGTGGAGGGGAGGTGGAAGTGTGTAAAACATTGCAGCACATGGAAATGTGATTGGATGCAGTTGGCTCTCAATTTGTATTGGTTTTGCCCGGATGCTTGGAGGCATTAAAAGTTTCAATTGAAGGAGCCAATTGTCCCTTAGGAGTAATTGGCGGGCAATTTCTTTCAAATTATTTTGCTTGAATTTACCTCTCCGGCCATCTTTGTGAAAACAGCCTTACATACATTAAAGTTGGAAAAGTAAAGGTATAAGAAAGAGGCAGAGAGGGGACAGAGAGAAGGCCGTTCTTGGCCAGCAATTAAGTTAGAAAAAGCGACGATGGGTGACCATTAAGGGAAATGCTTGCGAGTCGGATTGCTACCTCACAATTATCCCCTTTGTCGTCAACCGTCTAACCCCAGGCCGGAGAGGCAAAAATGAAAATTGCTCTCTCCCTTTGGGCAGAAACTTTGTTACTTTCCAGTTGTAAAATAATACCTCAAGTTATTTTTTTTTTCCAATCCTTAACTCACACCAGAAGGATTGCTCCACGAACAGGAATTGGTATCTTAAACCCATACATAAATCACAGCTGTGCATAGAAGTATACAGAACTCACGATTGGATGTGATTCAATCGTTATTTAAATATTCTTGACCTTGCACGAAATATATAATCCTTTCACCTAGAACGTTGAGACATATTACCCCTTTTGCCCATTCAGGACTTAGTAGGTAGGCAATTCTAGTAACTAGGAAGTTCTAGTTTCACTTTTAGATTTGCCTTATGAAGCCATTTCCGAAATATGGTCTCAAATTTTTACCAATCCTACTTAAATATCGAAAGAGTCGCTGAAGTTAATATTTAGTGTCCAAAAGGCACAGATAAATCGTTAAATCCTCGCCAAACTTAAAATTTAAACGTTTCAGGAAAAACAAATTAAAAATGGACTTGGCTAACGGCGGACATTGAACTAGGTGGGGTGTAGTAGTAAAATGTAAAAATTTTCATGCCTCCATTTTTCAGAGGGAAACATCATATAAATAAAGTTGTGTTATTTACTGGAATGGTGGTTCTAAGCATTTTGTTGGAACACGAATATCAATGGAGTCGTTTCTTTATCTGCGCACAGGATCGTTCATTACAGTAATCAGTAAAAACATAAAAACAATAAGCTGTTCAAGGGGGGGGGGATTTTAATGGAAATTTATATAAGTCATTACATATTACGTAATAGATATAATGTAAAGAGGGGCTAAAAATCCCCTTTTGAGGGAGTTCAAAAGATGAGCATGACGCATTCCTTATAGTTTTGTTATGCCTTTACAGACCAAATATATATATAGCAGCTCGATTGCTACTGAGTGGACATCATAACAACCCCAAAAACAGGAGACTTAAAATATAAGGATTCAATAAAGATATAGGTTAAAATTTTATACTATATTCAGATATAGAAATTTCAGTTAGCATTAAATCAACTCACGCCGGACTTAATGCAAGAAGCAAGTAAGCTCTAAGAACAAATTACGGTACAATTTTAACCTGTGTCTTTCTTCAACCATCATTAATTCATCCAATTTCACAAAGGTGATTATAGAATACATTTACTTGAAGCGTTAGCTGTTGCTGTTTTAATGCTTGTGACTGAGGAACTCTTAAATATTTCACCCAAAATGATTAATAATATGCAATAAGTAATTGAGAAATTCATTTTGAATCAGTTGTGTAAGAGGAGACTTAACTAGTGTAATAGTTTTGGTGTCCAACGTTACTGGTAGGTGACTTTAATGTCCGTGTAGGAATTCCCAACACATACTCTTATCTTATCAATGCTATGGCTGGGAAGACTGAGAGATTGAATGAGCTGAAGAGAGCGGAGTGAGGACTAGCCGATGCCCTTTGTGAGACGGGGTATGTAAAGGAGGCTTCTTCCCTGACTTGACTTATGCAGATCAGCTTCGTGCTCACATCTCTTGAGAGCGGATTAGTGATAGAGGACTCTCTTAATGAGAGTCTCTTGCCTCCAACAGCCGCCACGTCTCACAAATTCCTCACCATTAGACTCAAATGGAGTTAATGGTTTTATTTATGCCGAGAATTATCTTTATTTGTGTCATCAAGTTACCTCCCTTTCAATATTTCATTAGCGCGGCTAATTAGAATTATGTACATACGTTAAGAGATAATGACTCATAAGAGGCATTCCTGGTAATAAAAAGAAAACTTAAATGTCAAAGAACAACTCCAGCATGACTGGCTCATTAATGATTCTGAAAATGAGATTTTTTTTTTAAATAATAATTTTACAGTCCACTCGTTGTAATGCTAATGTAAGACGAGGTATCGCCCATTTCTACACCATTTGAAGTAATGACAATCATCATTCTTTGCTTTGAAAGTGCACATGGCTATTGACAGATTCCAGTAAATTCCTGGTTCTCGTCTGAAGCCAGACATTCCGAATACAACAATATTTTCGTATGAAGTACTCGTAAGTATACGTACAACATAAAAGTGTGCGTAAGAGCCATTACGGAATTGTTTGATTCAATTGTAGACTCTACTGGGCTTTGATCTCAAATTCAAAGTAGGTGAGTTCCAATGAATTTCTGTAAAGGTTTAATTAAATTATAATTCAGTCAAGTATTGATCTACGTAAGTTATAAGATTATCGTGACTTTATTGTGTAGTCAGTTACTAACTTTTTAAGTGTATCGCAAATGAGAGTCTGCGAGTCTGTGTCTGCAATGGAGGAAGACATGCATATGGCGATAGACAGCTAAACATTCCTAAGGGATAGTTATTTATAATAATGGAATATAATCAACATAGTTATTGTTGTCATATCTGTTGATGATGACCGTCGTAACTGGCTGATGTTCGAGTACAGTTGGCAAGCGCTTTCGATGCGATGGCACCATCTTTAAGCCCATCAAAAGTTGTACTACAACACTTGTACCGACAGGCATGTCATCAGTATCATTTTTACTAGCGGTTCTAACCCTTTATTTGAATTAACATAGTTATTGTTCACAAAATTTATCAATAAATTAGTAGTTTATTAGATCTACAAATTTTACACATGGCTAAAATTATGTTCTGTTATTTGGATCAGTGAGCGGATACATCAGTTTGGACCGATTGGAATATAAAGCCGCAAGATATTATTAAGATTAGTTATCTCATTCCGTGGCATATTCCTGACATTTTGAGGTCAACATTCATTCAGGATGAATTTTCTGAGGAGAAAGCTTTATAGTGAAGACTTGTTAATGGTTTGGATGTTTTTTCTTCATAGCTTCCAAATTTGTATAGTATTTCTTTTTCGTAATGTAAATACTTGAAGAGATTGGAATTTATAATATTATTAGCGTAGAGCTGCCAACAAAGGCTTGTCCTAATATACAAGGTATAATTTGCCGGTGAGGAAGTTGTTAGTGTGGGCTAATCTGAGAGAGGTGGAGTATGATGAGGGGATGGAGGTGGAGTGTTTAGTGGGGCCTCAGATAGGAGGAATCTCTGCAAAAACTAGCCTCAGCATTGTTCCAAGGCCCCGCTCTCGGATAGAGCCATAAAAACCGGGGGCTACTGCCTGATTACCTCATACTGAACCCCCCCCCCCCTCTTTCTCTCTCTCTCTCTCTCTCTCTCTAGCTCACACACTCCCTCTCTCTCTCAACTTCAGTTTTATTCTCTTTCACTTCATCAGCCTCCCTCTCACCCCCCTCACTCTCTATCTCTTACTCTCGGTCCACTTTTCTTACTCATTCTCTCTCTCTCTCTCTCTCTCTCTCTCTCTCTCTCTCTCTCTCTCTCTCTCTCTCTCTCTTTCTATCCCTATTCCCCTCCTTCTCACACTCTCACGCGCCGTCTCTCTCCACCCACTTCTCCATCACACTCTCTGTCTCTCTCTTCATCACTCTTATTCTTCGTCTATCTCCCATTTCCTTCTTTCTCCCAAATCATTCTATTTCTCCTCCTCAATCTCTCCCTGCTCCTTCTTTACTCTTCTCTCTATCTCTCTCTCTCTCTCTCTCTCCCTCTCTCTCACTCTTCCTCTCACTCTCTCTCTGTCTTTCTCCCTCTCTCTGTCTCTCTCCCTCTCTCTCTCACTCTCTCTCTCTCTCTCTCTCTCTCCCATCCCCTTTTGCAATCTGCTCTTTATCAATCATTCTCTCCAGCTCATTTTGTCCTCCCTTTTTCAAATCTGTTTCCACTTTCCTGAATGCATCTTAGGTTCTCTGACTTTCTCTCTGTTCTCTTCAACAAGTGTTATTTCTTTCATTCTGAAGCGTCTTATTTTCAAGTCTTTCCCACTTCTTTCCACAGTTATCTTATGTTCTCAATCTCTACCCCTCCCGTTATTTAATTCTCTTTCTTCTGCTTAAACTTAATCTAAAGCTTTTTGTCTCAATTCAACATTCTCTTCGAAACCCTCTCCCTCACACTTCCTATTTATTAATCTCTCTAACCTCCTGGCCTTTTCTTTTTCTCTCTCTCTCTCTCTCTCTCTCTCTCTCTCTCTATCTATCTATCTATCTATCTATCTTTCTCCTCCCTCTGTATTTCATTCACTTTCATTCTTTAATTATCTTTCACCGCCACTTCTTCGTCTCACACCCTTCTTCTACCTATTTTCCTTCAGTCAAATAGAGTTTTATTTTAAATGTTAATAATAATGAAATAATGTTTCGAGTAAAGGATTACACAATCATAAATAAAAGTTTCACTTTTGATTTTCTAAATTTACAGTATTGTAATAATGATGGTACATATTTTATTTGATTGCACCAAAACGTTTTTACTTATTAAATTTTGTTAAACTTCATAAATGTATAATTCACAAAAAAATTTTCTAGTACTGTATTTACATTGGATCTTATTCACGCTGGCACTTCAGCAAGTCGGTAGTAGTCGAATTGCTCAATATCCAATTTTGTTAATATCAGTAAAATAAGTAAGACGTAATGTAAGTTTTAATTATTCTGATTTGGCAGCTGAGCTTTATCTATGATAGGAATTCAAGCCGCCTTCAATTTGACTAATAATTTTATCGGTATTGATCAATTTTTGTGTCATAGAAATTATAATATGGCCATTATAGGAATCTATCTATATAGTCTTATTTATCTATTTTATTATCTTTTTATACCCTATTAGCCATAATAGCTTATAGTGTACATATATTAATAGTAATAAATATTTAAATATCACTGTTTATATATAAATATTATGTTATTTTTTTTTCAAGAATATCCAACCAGTATTTCTATTTCTTTTCTATTTAGCTCAAAACTTTGTCTACTCTATTTTTTTTTGCGTTCATTATACAATGATACATCAAGTACAAATGTCCCTATACATTTGTGATACCACAATAAATTTATTGTTTGTTTATTTGCCTATTTATAAATTTTTAGTATTCATAATGAAAATGTGTGTGAGGAATTTATATATACAAAAACGGCGTGGAGATATAAATGTTATCGGTTTATAACTGTTTGAAGATTAGAATGGAATAACGATGTATATAGCTAATGAGAAAACTATAATCGAACATCTTGATAATTTAACCTAATACATCCCGGTATTCACTGTCTGTTTTTCTTTTTAAAAGTGGTTAAAGTTTTGATTATCAAGAAGAAAATAAATGTTACAATTCGATCCATAACAGAGGTAAGGAAAGCGGCATGTGATGACCCCCGTCGCATAGTAATCAAGGATATGTATCAGGTGTTTTCCTGCTTCACTAATGCCTTAACCAGGTCTCGTTGGATTTCTAGACAGCAATTAATCATTTCAGATCTTATCGATATCCTCATCGTTCACACATTGAATTGGAGAGCGCGGCACAGAATATAAATTGACCAGACATGAGCTTGTTTACAAACGCTAATAAAAAGCTTTCCAAGCCGTTTCTTTGGCAACCATTGACTTAATGTTGCAACCGTTGCATTTATTCTTCCCCTTAGAAGGGCGTGGCTGGAAGAAAAGAGTTGTTGTACTTTTTTTTTGTTGCTGTTGTTGTTGTTGTTCCTGTTGGGGATATGATGATAGAGATGGAGATACAAATAAGCCGTTGGTAGAAGAAATGAGCAGTGGTTAGAATGGTGGTTGGCTTCAATCGGCCGCTACACGTGCTCATAATCACTTGCTTCCCAACCTACCCCGGAGCCATTTATTTATTTTTTTTTCCTCCCCCGTCCGCATCTTCTACGGCTTTTTGCCAAACGGGGTTCTTCAACGTCATTCTCACACACCTGCGCAAATATTACAAGAGGGAAGAACGCTTACGAAACGGAAACGACTGACTCTTCATCCAGCGCTTTCGAGATAAGACCGGGGCCTCCGTTTTTTCGCTTATTTCGACACTCTGTCAGTATTTACTGTCCAGGAAACCCGTTAATCGTCCGAATAGCTAGCTTTCAGCAGAGTCAGCCGTTTTACTACTGATTTATGGCCGACTGTAAACAACTGGAGCAACTCAGCTCAGCATTCTCAGCTTCATTTCAATTTTGGGAACGCCGATATTTTTTTACATACAGATTTTTATTCAACTCGAAAGTTCCTAATTACAATGCTTATGGGAAGTGCTAGATGATTAGAAAGAAAGGCCTAACATTTATAGCAGATTTCCCTTAAAGAAACAAGAGTCGAAAATTCATTCGGATTGTAAAATGTTATATAACTCACCTCATTAAAAGTTCAATTGTCGCCCAATGCATTTTGTCTTTAAATCTAATATTAACCGATATATTTGCATTCTTGTTGTTTATTTAAATGTAATAATTCTAACAAACAAAATAATAATTTGTACACTTCCTCTAAACTATTTAAATCGCTCAAATAATAAAATTTATAACACACACAAATAATAACGGGGACCCTAACCTCTTGATTGTACGTAAAGGACAGTATGAAGACGGTCCAAGTAGCCAAACGAGTTCTTACCCATAAACTAAAACATACATAATTGGCAATTAATAATACATAAATAAAATACTACGAGAATAAATAAACTAATTATTCAAGAAACATATTAGACAAATATGAACTAAATATAAATAAGTACGTATACCCCTACTTGAAGTAATCTAGTGTTCAGTTGAAGGAAGGATATCAATAAACCCCTCATTTCAACGTGAACTTGAAGTTCTGTTTGCATTGAGTTCTTATGTGAGAATCGGGTGTCGAATGATGGGTTACATTACAAGAGATTGAAAATCTGCTTAGTTTGCGCAGCATCTGCGTGAGGCAATTTTTTTCTGATCGCAGTGTCCGAAATTAGGGCTCCTTGTGGATTACTCTGACCAGAGTGTGCGAAGTTTATGGGTAAATTTACCAAAACTTCGGGGTTGATCTTTGGCTTGACTTTTGCTGATGAAGATGTATGCGTTATTTATTATCAAAGCTTATTCGCGAGCAGTCTTGCTGAACCACAATCCAGAATGCTAAGTTGGAAATCTCCAATCGGAAGGCGGCATATTTAATAAAGCCAACAAATAATTGTTATTCTAGGAGAAATAAATTGTAGCTTGAAGATCAGATATGTTTTTATTAACTTTATAGCCAGATAGTATCAGATGGTCGAACGTCGAAAAGACAATGGTATCTGTCCAGATCTTAGAAGGACGTAAGTTCGGTTTGGAATTAATCGGGACATTAAAAAGTGCAGAGAATTATTTAAGTGGTTCGTTTCCGAAGAGAGCTAGCGATGTTTTTCCAGGGCAATCTGGGTCCAGATTCCGCGAGTGTCGGCAAAAACCACTTCAAGGGGGGCAAGGACCGCGGGGGACCTGCCTCATTATTTGTACTTTTTTTTTATTTATTTAATTTTTTTTTGTTTGGCATTTTATGTTTTTATCTCCTCCCTCTATTAGCGAAAACTCCTTTAATAATGTGCGCCTGCCGGGGAAGAAAAAGAATTCTAGTCTCTCTTCCTTTAATTGCAAATATTTGATGATAATCGCAGTCGCCATTAGAAGTAATTTTGACAGCTTAATTAACCATATAAGGTTTCAAGCGACATTTTGTACAAATGTGTTTTTAAGGAGTTATATTTTTTAATTATTATTGCAATAACTCTAACGTGTTTACAGTAATTTTATTTAAGTTGACTTCTAGAAGAGATCTTTTTTTTTACATTATACATCAAAGATAATTTTCTTGAATAGATTAGTGTCATAAATTGGAGCTTAATTAAATATTTCAATACGAATACAAAAACTTTATAGATTTTTTGGACAAAAAGTATTAACAAGGACAGAAAAAAATACTATATATTAAGATTATAGTTAATTAGCTATACATACAAAAAGTAAATTACTTAATGAGTAATTAAATATTAAAACTTGTTATTACGTAAATATTTAACAACTTTGTTTTCAGAAATGTTTTATATTATATTCTAATAAAACATACACATTGGCTAATAAATATCATTTTAAGTTACGCAAAACAAGTGAAGTAATACGTTTTATGCAAAAATGAAGATCAAGTTCGTTAACGGCTAAAATCGGAACAGTGAAGGGGGAATTTCGAAAATTTGAAAAATCTCCGTTATTATGTTATAGATCGAAAAATTTTATGGAATCAGTTTTATCGCAAACGTAATTGTTCTATAAATTGTTATGTACGCTTTTTCATTATCTTGATTACTAACCGAGATATTTGCATTTTTTAGTTTTCGGCCTTCAGTAAACCCCCACTCCTATTCATGTCATGTTAACAATAAGCTTTTATATCAGGAAGCACATTATTTGAATCCTTAATCCAAAATATTGTTCTCATTGAAGTTTTAATTTTTGAGATAAATGCAAATACGTGGCTCACGTAGGAAATCTGCTTAGTTAACTCAGCCCCTGCGTGACGAACTTTAATTTGCAGGCATTAAATTTATTAAAGGATGACATGTGATATTAATAATGAGAAGCCTGTCACCATGTAGAAGAAACAATTATTTTTTGATTGATTATTAAGAGAAATATTTTGTAGTTTTATTAAATAATTGAATATTTTTGATAATATTCTTCTTGTGTATAAAAACGTCCTTCAAACATGAGATTCTTTAAATTATTTTCGAACTAACAATAGATTTATCATATTCCAGGAGTACTTTAAAAAGGTTTACTCCTGAAAAATAAAATATTTATGCTTCTGGCCTAAGGTTTGAAGCGTATTCTTGTATCTTGTTTTACGATCTTGAATTATACTATTCCAGCAAAACGAGCATAGCTCTGGGGAAACCTGCCTATGTTACGCACCACCCGCGTGAGGCACCTCAAAATACCTTCATCCGCAAGCTAAATGAAGAAATCATAAAGTATCTCGCGAAACCCAGAGGACATGGAACAAGTTGTTCGAGGCGCAGCCAACTGGCAAACCCGCAGTGCAGAGAGCCCGCCCTCTAGCAGACAGTGTAATAAATACTCTGCTAGAAGGCACACCAACCTTGCTCGCTACAATAGTCACAAATCATAACCACCAACACAACATGTCTCATTCTGTACCTACCTCACGCACCACCTTTCCATCTTAATATTAGAGGAATATATTAGAATTTTCTCTCTTTTTCCATGCATTAATATTACTAGAAATGTGGTCGTTTTATAAGCTCCATATAAGTGTTTTATCATCCTTTCGCTCCTGTTATTATTTCTTTATAATAAGTGTACAATCTTTTTTTTTTCTCACCGTGTTCTTGTTTTTGTGCTTCATAAAAAGTGTGTTACATTTTCTGGGCCATTGTAATCATAAATTCTTATATCTTTTTTTTATATTAAAACTAGTGTTGCTTGGGAATATTTGAAACCTAAAAAATGAGGGTTATATTATTTTTAATGGTTAATAGTACAAAATATGTTTACAAAAACCGTGCCAGGTAGCGCGCAGTGGCTTTGCCTAGATATCTTCAAATACATCATCCTGTTAACTTTATTGTCTGAAAGAATACAATTGAAGATGTTTTTAATCTATTATATATTACTATTTGTGTATTTATTTGTTAAAGAACATTCAGAATAAGGCGGTTTTCCTCACTCAATAACGAAATAAAAACAACTAAATTAAATTTAAAAAAAAAACAACCATATTGAAAATATAAATAAATCTTTATATGTGCGTTATTATTTATTAATGGCCACTAATTGCTAATATGGCTAATTGAGACGGGTTATCTACAGGTTACCACCATTTTCTTGCCCAGATGGGGCTAAGGATTATATTTAATGAGTTCGTCACTAAATAAATTTCTATTGCCCAGATGAGAATCAAACTAGCCAATCTAGATTAACCATTTGAGATTGAGGCCAACGCTTTAACTTACACGACTAACATGAGCCAAATTTATTGTTACAATATATATATATATATACGAGTATATATAAAATAAACATTCTTGGCTCGTTTTTGACACATGAGTTAAAGCGTTGGCCTTAATCTCACGTGGTAAAACTGTGTGCGTGTGCGTGTATATGTACACCGGCCGTCTATTATTTATCATTGTTTTTTGAGCCATTATACGTCATAAAAAATTATGTGTGTATATAGAAATTATTGTTTTTCTGGCCAATAATAGCTCATGAAACATTGAAATATATATAAAAATGTAAAAGTACCTCATTTTCTGCAGTTAATAGGTCTCCGGAGATTTGAAAAGGGAAAAAATCCCTTTAGCGGGTCATCAAATTTACATTGTTGTGAAAAGAAATTTTAACAGAAAATTGTGTCATCTAATTTTCCAATGTAATCCACTAGTTACAATTTAAATTGAAAAATACATTGTACGTCTCCATTTGTATTTATTTGGTCTTAAATGAAGACTTAATGGTAATTGTTTTTCTGTGCTTTAGGTTATGTATGGTACTAGCTGGAATAATTTTAAATTGTAGTAATACTGTTACTTGCCTCAGCCATTTGTAAGAATTGTAATTACCATTTATGTACATGCTGCCTGTTTTTTTTGCTTGGTGCGGGATATATGGAGGAATATGATTGGGCGTGCTCCCCTTCCCGGGTTCCCCCACTCCACCACACCCTTCGTGTCAGATCTGCTCTTTGCCTTAAGCAGAGCAAACAAACGTCCCGCTGCTGATCGGTAGACAAAGCCAGGGGCAGGCAGGCATATATTATGCACCGTAAACGTTTACATTATGCAGGCCGCCTCAGGTTTGCCCAACCATTTCTCGGAGCAGTCAACCCTCGTTACACAGTCGTCTCGAGGGGCGTTGTTCCTATCCCCTGAACTAGTTTTCGCCCGCAGTTCTAGCCCAGTCTTAGGAGCAGGACTGACGTTCATTTCTGCCGCTTATCAGGATATCAAGCTTTCTCTTCCCGCCTATTTCGACCAATCAAAATCACCCTTTCACTCGCTTTTCTTACCTCTATTCACGCTATAATTAATATGCATGTAAGTCATTGCATGGAGAATGATCAACCACACAACTTACTAAACTCCATGATTTATTAGAAAATAAGGAACAATTTTTTAAGTATTCTAGTTTCGGTGAATTTTAACAAGTACTTCCAAGTTATTTAATTATTTATTTATTAACGTCCACTTTTTACAACTAAGGCTAATTGGGACGGGTAAATTATTATCTACAGGTTACCACCCTTTTCTAGCCAGGGCGGGACTAAAGATTTTATTTAATGAATTCCGTCACTAAATAAATTCCTTTGCCCAGGCGGGAATCGAACTCGCCACTCTAGGATTACTTTGTGAGATTAAAGGCAACGCTTTAACTCACATGGCTAACCTGAGCCCCACTTCCAAATTAAAGGGCGTGGAATAAAGTTAACCTGTCGTTGAATTTAAATTACTATTAATGTGAATAGCTATCTCGTTATTTTGAAACTAATCTTAAATTAACAATCCGTGTTTTATGCGAATGTCGTCACGCGGGTTGCCATTAAACAGTTTGCTAACGCTTCTGTAAAAATTATTCGCATTGTCAAAGTGTACTGAAAACCGATGAACAAGTTTGAAAATTATAACTAAGCCCAAATGATAAAATAGATAATTCGGGAAGGAAATTAAGGGGTTTAAGTTATTAAGTTTTGCAGACTGTACTACAGTTTAGTTGTGATTTTATTGAAAATCTTAACATTTCTGAATGTGCCCGCTAGGGTGGTAACAGACAAGTGTGTGTGTGTGTGTGTGTGTGTGTGTGTGTATAATTTTAAACAGGCCTTATTTTCGTCATCGCCTAGGTAGGATCGATGGAAGTCATTTGAACTCCGTTAAGAGAAATCTGCTAATATTTTAAAGACCGGAGGTCAGTGTGAGTTCAGAAATGCAAAAGGCCAAGTAAAGTACACTTAAACGAAGTAGGATGACTTAAAAAAACACGTAAATATAACCAAAAATCTGTCTGGAAGTATCTATCGTAACCCAAAGGAATATTGAAGATTAAAAAGAATACTTATTGCATGAATACAAGATTGATTCATAAAATCCTATTTATTATCCTCAGGTAGACTAATTCGCAAGGCCCCAGCCTTAAAAGAGTTCTTTCAAGAGCACAGACTAACTGTCGAGCCCATTACTCAACAAGTGTCTCGAATGAATCAGGCTGAAACGCTCAACGATCTGTTATAATTCCACTTTATTTTTACATGTCCACAAATAATCTATGACTTACTTAAGCCCCCGATGCTATCTTAAGAGCAGCGCATTGACAGACTGACACCGCTCGAGAAACCCATTCAGATAGCAACTAACCGGTTATCTCCGCTCTCTTTCATTCTTCATTTAATTGACTGAGCAACGGTTGTCACTACCTTTTTTTTCCCTAACCAGTCCTCGATATACAATATCAATTAATTTGGTAAATAAATAAAATATATTTTCTGATAAGCAAATATATTAAATCCAAATTAAGGGTCAGAGAACAAGCAACTTAGAAAACATAAGGATCTTTCTTTTTTTTTTTAAAAATATAAAAGAATTTTGACCGTATGAGAAACTGCCTATTTAAACTTGCAAACACCTTCTTTATAACTGCCATTTATACATTAAAGCTAGACAAGTTCTTAGGATGGTTATACAGCACTGGTCTTTAGACGAACAAACTTTGTTCTCTAAATTTTTAAAAGAACTTGACCTATTTGTGAGGAAAATTAAATTCTCAGAGTTTACCTGATTTCCATTTTCTATGAAAATATCATTAATTTCACTATAATAATTTTACTATTATTATTTATTTTTTTAGTTATACGATTATTTCATTTTTTGATTCTTATACTGTTTTTAATTTATTTTTAGATTATTATTATATTATTTCCTCCTCCCTTTTCCTTTGACTATATGCTAACAATTTTTAAAAGAATAGAAGAAATGCGAGGGAATCAATATGTGGAAGTTTCAGGGAATGCCACAGTTCGGTACCTTGCCTAATTAAACTTCTATTTTGCATGGCTACTGTAGAAGGATAGTGTGGGAAGAGATTACAATATTCTGAAAAGCAATTAATTTGCTACATTTTTATTATACCTTTTTCAGTTTACCACAGTTTTAAAGAAGTTTGATTTAATTCATTCGTTGTTGTGTATTTTATTCTGCCTGTTTTATTCATAACTACATTTATTTTTTTTAATGATCCAACCTATGTGTAAAATGTAGAGAATCACTGATTTATCAGTTTTTAAATGTAAGAGTACATGCAGCTCCTTTTTTACGGTCCAATTTATTAATAAGGGTATATTTTAAGGATTTTAATACACTTAGAAAAGAGATCTTCTCGCCTGGGGAAATGGAATTTATTTATTGATAAACGTATTAAAGAAAACCTTCGTCCCTTCCAGGTTAATCTGTAGAAAAGCTCATCGTCATTAGCCTCAGAAGCATAATGTAGATGTTAAAAATTAAATTTCATAATTTACATTTTAATAATGAAGTTTTTCTAAGTAATTTCATACAGTGTGAGAATTTGTTACTTCCATGTATATTTATTGCTGGAGTTTTGTTTGATTTTTTTTTTAATTCAATACTAGAGTAATTGTACCACACATACACGAGGTATTTAAAAGGATTAGTTGTATGTAATATGATAAAAATTTACAGGGTCCGTAATATAAAAGAAAATAGAAAAGCACTTTCAAAATTGTCAAGTCCATACAAATAATTTTCATTTCTTTTTGATGTGATATGTGTCAATGTGCAACTAGCAACGTAGAATTTTAAGGTAAAATCCACATACTCTTAGCTCAATAAATGAATTCCATAATGAAGAAGAAATTTGAGAAAACCGAATTAATATTGTTTTTTTTTTTTAACGAGTACATTTGCCATATATTTCATTAGTAATGTAAATATGATCAGTCAATTTTCTGAGTATTGTATCACTTTATGGTGGAGGCTATGAAATGCCGTAAAATACGATTTCAATGTTGCATACGTCCATTGAGCTGCAACGACTCTGAATCGTAATATGCAGCCCGCATTAATTAATGCAAGAGGTGCAAAGGTGCAATTGAGAAGAATTACCATATAATTTGCGGTTGCTCGTGTTTAAATCCCGATGATTAGAAGTACGACGTGTTAATATTGCCAACACTATTCGCATATCATTTGCCTTGTAATTTCATCTTTTGACACCCGTCACATCTTGTCACATTTACAATGACAGCTACACCACCCCCCTGGAAAAACTGTATTACGACTCATAATTGGGAAGATGTATGAAGATTTCTGAAGAAATCGTTTCCAAATTTGGATTGACTAACTTGAAAGTCCAAAATTACTCGAACAGAATTTAAATTAAAAAAATAAAATCTTTATCGTAGTCAAAATGACGGAATGAGATGACGATCTCATTAAATGTAATCCTTAGTCTCACCATTGGTAGAAAAGAGTGGTAACCTGCTGATGTAAGCCGTAGTAGCACAAAGTGGAAGTTAATGAATAACAAATATAACCAAAGAATAATTATATGATGTTGAAAAAGTAGTTGTATCTAGTGCAACAGTTAAGCATGTATTTATAATATTTGCCCGATGAAATGTTCGCAAAACTCAGTTAAATAATGAAATAGTTACTCATAAAAATAATTAAAAAAATCAGCGTGAACTAAGCAGATTTCCCACAGGAAGTTACACAATTGAGAAATCTCCATATGAGAGCCGAACAGTTACGGAAACGACCGAACTAGCTTTTGGCGGAAACGAATAGAACCGACCTTAGCCGATCTCATCTCGTCCGTTATCCACACGAACTTATTAATAAAAATGCAAATATCTCGGTTAATATTCAAGATACAGAAAAAATGTATATAACAATATTTATAGTAAATTTAATTTGCAATACGATTGGTGCTATGCAATTTTTTTGATCCGATGTATTGTTATGAAGACATTTTGAATTTTCGGAATTCCCCCCTCTATACCCCCTCTCTCCCTTGTCTGATTTCAGCCGTTAACGACCTTGGTCTTTCTTTTTAAATAAAACAATTAAATACCGAGCTTGGTGACGATTAAACAAAAATTGCGACCGCTAGAGTTATAACAGACAAATAAATATATGTAGTTTTGAACGGACATCATTGTCGTCATCTCCTGGGTAGGATCGATGGACATTAGAAGAAATGTTTCGAAAATCGCGTCATGGGTAGGACCTCAATAGCTGATTTCCCCTAAGGGAAATCTGCTAAAAAGTATAGTAATTGAATTGCCTAAGAGGGAAGAGATCCCGAAACGAGTTGAAATAAATGAATCACTTATCCAATTAAAGTGAATGTATTCATTAAAGTACTTACCACCCTCTGCAATTACGGCTAATGACCTCGCGGAAAGCAATACATCATTACAAGCGCATTTCGTTGCGAGTTGCACTTATGCAAGCGCATCTTCCCTTCATAATTATCACTATTTACCTCAAGATTATTGCATCTCGTAAATAATGCTACCTGATAATTTCAAGCATCATCTCCCAAGCTCCACTAACCTCGGGCTAAGTTACTTCTTACAAGGAGCAAATTGATTTATATCCTTGGCTTAAAGTCTATTACTTGTTACCGACACGTATTTACTTCTCGGAGCTCAGAACTAGTTTTGCTAATAAGCATGAATTTATGTATTTCATTCCAGTTCATATTATTTATTTGCAATCTTTGTCCATTGTACGGAGTTCAAGAATACAATAATAAACACGAACAATGACTGAATTACGTAGAAAAGTAAGAGAATGTATATAAAACACATATTTACCACTCACTAAATTTAGTAAGCTGAAGATAAAAATATTTGCAGGTTCAATCCCCCGCAAGGGAGAATAATAGTTGGTTGACGACTTCGCTAGTAGAGCGCGTTAGTGTCGCTTGTTAACGGTAGAGTCTAGTGAGTATATAATCTGACAACCGATGGGGAAAACTATTAACGATTACTACTCTCTTAGATCCGGTCCACAGGCAAGCAACACTTTGTGAAATGACCTAAAGCCCGAATATAATGAGACCCATCACTCAACTGGAGATAACACATTCTAGGTTCTCCTTGGTTAACGAGGTCCGTACGTCTAGTCGGTCACTCTCTATGTGAAACCTGATCAGCAATTCCTCGAGTCTCGTTGGGATTGCCTAAAGATTTACGATGTCTGCCAAAAAAAAGTGTTAACAGTACTATTGCATCATTAAGTAGAATTATAGCTTCTAAGCTTCATTACTGAAACCGAAAAAGCAATCAAAATTTAAACAGGAATTTTGTTACCCTTACTTCATTAATTTAATTAATACCAATCAAGATGACCTGGATATAAGTCTGGGTGCGTTCCAAAATCTTTGTGCATTTAAAACAAATACTAAAATTAGTAATATTCATAGAATGGAGTAAATTAAGTTTAATCCAGACACTCCATAGAGATTGCAGTTGACATGGTGCTGGTTATTAGTTATAAATGACTATAATAATACTAAAATGCCTATAAGAGTTAATATTTAATCTTTGTCGTGAACCGAACCTCATTCGCAGACGCAGGGAGGGGTAGTATACCAAGATACCAAGAGGGTTGAATCATGGGTTTATTGCACATGGTAAAATGTAAAATGTAGAAAAAAACAGAATTTGTTGCGTCAACTGTAAACATTGGTTTCGAAACCCCATTTTTCCAATTTTCATTGATTTTTGTTGTACACATAAAAAGTATTATTTGAGGAAGCAAGTCGAAATTGTTCGACCCTTACGTGTATTTCCGAAGTTATAATAATTCTTGAAGAACAATATGTGTTTGCTAGAACAATGATAGAAGTCAATCTGATCAAAATTATAATTTTTATGGTGAGCATTTATTTTATCAAAACACTAATGGGTGACATAGGTCCCGTATATATCATGAATAAAATAGGATATAGTTGAAGCATAGTTAAGTCTACAGTAAAATTTCACATTTCATAGCTTTGACATCATTCAACTGTGGTGGCGATATTTTGCCCTTCCATTCGAAATAAATAAGTTAAAAATAAATTGAATAATATCTCTCTCTCTATTTCCAAAGTACTTAATAACACTAATATATATATTAAGAGCCAACATAAATAAAAAAGGCTATCTCAAAAAATAAAGAAACTAAAAATATAGCAAGAGCAATGGAGCAAAAATAAAAAAGCACAGAGGACGGAATGGTGGTTAGTGACATTTCCCATGGTGGAACCAGTTTTCTGATAGCCCTCTATTAAGAACAGCTAGAGGCCTATATCAAACCGAAGATGTCTTCCTTATTCCAGGACGTTCTCGCTTTTATCATTCTTTACCCGGAGCTTTTCAGCAGGAATTTATGTTTCGCATTTATCTACTTACCTTTTTTTTCTTCATGCTGGAACAATCTTTAGCACTCGGGAGAGAGGATTGCTGGGCCCAACATGAGTAGAAGTAATGGTTTTCTGCAGTCTTACTTTGGTGGCCATTTGTATCCTGAGAGCAATAAAACGTGGTATCTGCCTTTGGGAAATTTCATTGGCTGTCCCCATGTGGTCTGTGCATGCATTTCTGATTTATCCGATTCATCGGAGTGTCTTAAAGAAAGGAATTGTACAAGGAGTTATAGTAGGAATTATCTTCGTCCAAAGCATGTGTAAAAATTATAAATAATTTGAACTGACTACAATTTAAAAAAAAAATACTCTTCGGATAAACATTAAATAAAAAGGAAACAAGTCTCAAGGAATGCACGTTATAACATGCAATAAGCAGGCTTAAACCAAACCATACTTGCATTTAAATCATTCTCACTCGATCAACTGTAATTCAACTCTGCCTCCTCCTGAGTTAAAATAATTTTGAATGAAAATTGTATTAAGAGTGAAATTACAAAAAATGGTATGTATAATCAAACACATTTCATTTCAGAGATATTAAGGGCTAATTTCATATGTAGATTAAAATAACGTATAAATATTAATTTTTGTTTTAAATAGTTTTCTAAAGCTGTGAAGTTATAAACACTTGAATTACATTAAAACTGATAAACAAGGAACGTATAGATTGAGGTTATTCAATAGTGTTTTGTGTTTTGAACTAATGCAGGCTGGATCCTATGCAATTGGACTCCAGCTTACATTAAACATATTCAGCGTTAGCTGATCCAATATATTTAAATGGAATTGTTTACATAACGATTTATGTATTTTAACTTCTTGAGGCTACCCAGAAGTAAATAATTTAAGTCACGGAAGTTACACGTATAGCACAAAACCTTTGAAGGATAACACGTTGTGAGGTAATTAAAGCCGCTTTTCATCCACTTTATGTCTGGGATATTAAATGAAAGTGGCCAGAAACGTGTTTAGACCAAAAGAACAATTAGTTTTGAGGTTACTTTTTTTCAAATAATGAACTTATCTTTACAGTGTAGGGCTATTCGTTTGAATAAAACGACAAACGGTTCATTTGAGCGTCGAAGTCTTTAATATTACCCTCTCTTTATTATTATTTGGTGTTTTAACTCTCAGGTTTAACTGGATTTAATTACAGTGGGGATCGTAACCAAAAGCTATATGTATTTATTTTTTAATGGGAATTTAAAAATTATCGGACAATACTTGCAGTATATACAAACCTGCTTTCTGTGACAATCTTATTAATTGCTAAGGTAAATTGAGATATTTTATTGCCTTGGGTGTGGTCTTCGGAATTAAGCCACTTGTTGATATCATGACTTCACTGACAGTGACAGAATCTAGCATGTAAAGAGCTTTTATTTTGATAGCTAAATATTAGTACTTTCTTATTTTCTCAGCGTAAAAATAATGGATATTCTCATTATTTGGGACAGCGATATCAATGATTTCAGCAGATTTTTCATCATCGCTTCATCTCAATACATTTTTACATCATATTTTTCAAGCACTTTTTAAGGGATGTTAAGATAATAAGAGACCTCACTATCCAGCATGCAAAATTTAATAGCTATCGCCTGGTGGAATATTTTTGCCACATT